>APFE030974866.1:33747-52723 GCA_000404065.3 Pinus taeda | reverse complement strand
CAAACATAGCGTTGGAATACAAGTAGGTTTCTTTTACCCACTTGTTAACTACAACTAGGAACCTGCAGTGTAGCATTATTTGATTGTTGCTAGACCCCTGTTGGGCTAGTAGGGGTCGCCTCTATCCGTAGAGGGGATTTACCTCTCCAACAGGAACCTTTAGGGAGAGGGGTGGTAATTGTCTGCATGATTTTGAAGGAACCATGGTGCATATGACCCAATATCTTGTATCATAGTTCTGCTACATCTCGATTCTGCACCTTTTTTTCCTTGCTAATAAATCCAATGCAATCTTCAATCTCACATTTGCATAGGTTCTTCACTTGAACCCCAATTTGCTTCAATTTCGCGGTAGCTATGTGTCTCAGAAAGCTTTTCCCTTTACTAAAAATAACTTCATAGCCTTTATCCTCTAATACTTCTATAGAGATCAGGCTCTTCCTCAGCCCGGGTACAGACATGACATATTTGAGGCGAAGAGGAGAGGCTTTATCCCTCTCAAAGGTAAAAATACCAATTCCTGTAGCAGTATACTTCCCATTATCCCCCATTTAGATATGCATATGGAGATCCTTCTCCTTTAGGCTATTCAAAATCTCCTTGCACCCTGTCATATGGAATGAGGCACCAAAATCAAGGTACCACACACTCCCATAATAGTGCTAGCCACGGATGCTATTAGGGTGAAGTATAATTCAAATTATGAATCCAGTGCTTCACCTCCTGCTCCTCCTAAAGGATTCTTGGTAGAATTCTTGTGTGGACATTCAGTTGCATATTGCATGTATTTGTGGCACTTGAAACATATTATCTTAGTCATGTATTTTTTCTTACCATTATTTTGGCTAGATTCAGGTTTTCTTTGGGTCTTCTTTCATTTTCCCTTCTTACCCTTCCCAACCAAGGAAGAATTCTCTTCATCCTCAGCTCTAGATGATGTTCCATATTTGGTATCTCTCTTGAACTCTTCTTGAACAAAATTGGACAACAACATTTCTCAATTCAGTCATTTTTTACTTCCATTTAGCGAGTCCTAGTAGTTGTGCCGAGATTTTGGAAGGCTTAGAAGAGCTAGGGTCACCGAGTCATGTTTTGCAACATTCACCCCAACCCCTCCAAGCTCATCTCGAACTTGTGTAAACCTTGAGAGATATTATGGAATAGTATCATTTTTATACATTCTAATATTTCAAAGTTTGTCATTGAAGACCAATTTTCCATGGTCACTATTCTTTTCGAATGGCTCAATCAGTGTCTTCCACATAGAAAATGGTGTCTATTTTCCATGGATATTTGAGACCACATGGTCTTTCACACATTCTAGAAGAATTCTCCTCTCCTTTGCAAAAAACTTCTTCCACTAGGTTAATTGTTATGTATCCGACTATGGAGGTTTTTCAATATTAGTTTGAACATATTCTAACATAATAATCATCAAGAACAACTTACATTCGATCCTTCTAGGCTATGAAATTCAAGCTACCCTCTAGGGCATACTCCAATCTTAGTTCGTTGAAAGATATTCTCTCGATCCTAAAGAAAAATTGTTACACTCAAGCTGTAAACTCAAAATTCTTGTGGTTTAAGTTTGGAATATTAGTTCTAATGTGATTTCAAGGATTTGATACCATGTAGAAATTTTATAGAAATTACAACTTCTCAAGGTTTCAAACTAAAAATAACATAAGACACAATTCTACTCTATTGATCTACGAAATCAAAATCACAATTTAGAACAACATGCATAAACGTGCAACAAGAAAAACCACAATTACATAGTGATTTCTAGGGGAGCCCGATTGGGAAAAAATCCTTCAAGTCTCTTTGCATTAATTACTTGAATAGAGAAACTATTACAATTGCTTGCTCTAGCTTTGAGCACAACTTACAAAAGAATAATTCTTCTCTCTATTGAATGAGAAAATATTTCCAACACATAGCCAATTATCTTCTCATGTAGCCTCCTATTTCCTTGCACAATTCTTGAAGAAAATTATTTGCTAAAAGATAGGAATTTCCTCCTATTTTCTTGTGTAATTCCAAAGGATTGATCTCCTGACTCCATGCAATAATTTTACTCTCCACTAGTATACAAATCATGTTATATTGCCTTGTCATCTCCACTTCTATTGAGGAATTCGAATTCCATGCAATCATTAGCTATTTTGGGTTGATTTATTAGTTAACTCACAAATATTTGAGTTAGACTATTGTCCCACTGTACAACTGACCTTCAACTGACACTATCAAAAATTAGAGGTTAGTTAACTAAATACAATAGAAAATAACTGAATTAGATTGCTAAAATTTATCAATCACACATGTATAACTAAACTCCAATCCCTCTACCTCGAATTTACTAAGCTAACTAAGTGACAAAAGCCATGTCACACTAGTTAATTTCCTCCAAGTTGTCATGTTGATGTAGAATTTTGATTTACTCAATTTGACTAAGGCTAAAGTCAAATTGATCCTTCCTTCCTACATTTTTTTTAACAAATTGAAAGTATTGAAGCGAGCCCAAGAATGTAGTCTAATTCATAAATGGAGGAAGAAAATATGAGTCTTGTAAACAAGTATATGTTTTGGACTAGATTTCCATTTTGTAATATCAAACTTAGTATTCGTCGGACTTTAAAATTCACACAACATTATGTTTTAAATTTCGGAAATTGTTTACTCTTAAAGAATATGAAGGTAGTACAAAAAAAAAATCATATATTATGGGAAGAACTTTCAAAACTTTAGTGAAAATACGAAGCATTGGAAAATAAATATTAAGATCTCGAAGATTGATTTTACAAAGAATCAACAGAAAGTAACAGAGAATTTTGGCATCTAAGAGATTATATTAAAAAATTACTTTAGAAAGTCAACAAATCCAAAAGTACCAAGACAAAATTAGAAGAAGAAAAGGAATATATCAAGAAGAAATTCAAAGAGAATCTGTCGGAGAAGGAAGAAGGAAATTTGCACTTAAAAACCTTTAACCAATGGTTACTAGACTAAATTAGAGACTTAAAATATGAAAATCTTGAACATCAAAACGCTGGAAATAAGCTTGATGAAATAGAAGATAAATAACTTATACATCTTATAAATCACAATCAAAATATACTTACAAAAATAATGAAACTCAACGATGACAAAAATACATTGAAGAAAATTAGAAGAACTTATCATGAAAGAAGCGTTGAAGCCTTTGGTCCAAGCTGAAGAAAAAGGAATGAATACTAATCTAGTGAATATCACAACTCAAGAAGATGAAAGCCAGTTCATGTAAAGAAATATTTTGATGTTCCATTTCAAACGATGAAAAATACAAATCATGATTTTGTAACCAACTCAACAAAAATAGTACCTCAAGTAAATTAGGAAGCTGTCACATGCATGATAAGGAAAAATTAAACCACAAGAACTCATTATCGACATGTGAATCACAAGAGAAGACAACTCAATCAGTTTGTGTATCTATATCATTCATAGAATAAAGAAGAAACTTATGTTCCAAAGAAAAATGATGTCAACAAAATCCAATCTGACAATAACAATCTATACCAACTATCAAGTAATTGCAAAGTTCCATAGAAGATTAATTTAGGATGGTCATATTCCTTCTCATTTCAACAATTTTATTTATCACTAGAAGGATCTTATCATCTTGTATCAATGAAGATGACAAATCGAAGAATTCCAAAAGATGTGGATAGAATACAAAGACAAAGAATAGATAGCACACCTTGTCAACAATAAGCTTTTAGGACAAAGTGTTTTGAAGAGGAAGGCGATGTTATGAATAAAAATTTATATAAAAAAAATATCAATAATTATAATTATAATGATAATAATAATAATTATTTAAATAATAGTTAGATTGAAGAGGCATGTTTAAGACACATGACCATTCATGAAGAAGCACCTTCCTAGGTATATAAATGGGCCTCATTTGTAACATTTCATCATCTCACTTGTATTCAAATATTCTTCTATATAATTACTTGTTGTACAATTGATTTCTTTGTCTTTGAAGTGTTCAAAAGATTATTGTAGAGTAAAAATTGTGTTCATTACACTATTACACTAATAAATGTGTAGCATTTTCTCCATAGGTTCTATTATCTCCATTGTTTATTGAGAAATCAATTCTTATGGGAATTAGGATTTGATTCCTCTTTCTAGATAATTACTTGTGAATTATGTTGGCCTCTTTTACTTCTTTATTATTTTATCTTTCATCAAGAAATTACCAAATTACATGTATAGGAAGACCACAAGAAAAATATACACAAAGTGTTGTCACTCAGTGAGGGGAAAACCCCTTCAAGGGGAAAACCAAGTCCAACTCTTCCACTAGTAGATTAAAATCAAGATGAGATGATCAAATACCCTTTAAAACTAAACAAATACCTACACCAATCACCAGTTAGACCCTTCCTTCCCATAGATGATCCCTCTCAAAGTTTCCAAGTGACGACGTCTGAGTAGGAGCTACAATCCAAAATTCTACCCCCCAACAATAGAATTTGGTCCTCCCAACTACAAAATTCCAGACTTGCAGTAGATTGTTATGAAACCATCTCACAAAAAGATAGAAAGGATAGTTGAATGCCTTAGAATTTAGCCTCTTCGAGGGGGAAACCTCCTTTACATTACACAAATGAACAATTCTTGGATGATTTAAATGAAAAAACCTCCTTTCTATATATAGGAGTCTAAGGAGTCACAATATAACCTAGCCGACCTAACAATAATAATATAAACCCACAAAAATAACAATAGAGGGATTCTATCGGGCACAGTAATAACAATATGGAGACAATAGGGGCACAACAATATTAATAAGGGATACAACTACAATAGTAATGGGGTAATCACTAGTATTATAGGGACCTAACATGCCCCTTTCCTTCAACAAAATGTTGTTCTCAACGCTTGAGTAGTTCTGGATGCTTCTGTATAAAATTCTCATCCTCCCATGTGGAATCTCCAGCGGATAAGTTCTTCCACTTGATGACATACTCTGAAATTGATCGATTTTGTAGCTGTCGAGTTCTTGTTTCTGTGAGTTCTTCTGGTTCCAATATATTTTTTCCTTCCTCGTCAAGTTCTGAAAATAGTGTTTGAACTGGGAGCTTGTCACCTATAAGCTTCTTTAAACATGAAACATGGAAAATTGGGTGCACTCGAGAAGCTGCAGGAACCTGGCTCTAATACCAAATGTTATGAAACCAGCTCGCAAAAAGATTGAAAAGATAGTTGAACACCTTAGAATTTAGCCTTTTCAAGGGGGAAACCTCCTTTACATTACACAAATGAACAATTCTTGGATGATTCAAATGAAAGAACCTCCTTTCTATATATAGGAGTCTAAGGAGTCACAATATAACCCAGCCATCCTAACAATAATAATATAAAGCCATAAAAATAACAATAGAGGGATTCTATGTGGCACAGTAATAACAATATGGGGGAAGTAGGGGCATAACAATATTAATAAGGGATACAACTACAATAGTAATGGGGTAATCACTAGTATTATAGGGACCTAACATAGATTCCAAATTTTGACTCCAACAACTACCTAAAAAATTTGTGTGTGTGAGAGATAGATAGCCCAAAAACTTGTTCTAGGTATTCCCAGTTTCTTTCATCTTGCTCTAGCTACTTCGCTCTCTTGTTTTGCTTTTTTTCCTTGTAAATCGAACTTGTTGAGTGAGTTCTCCCAATAGGTTGAACTGCCTCTCTATATATAACCTTTCTATTGGGCCTAATTGTCCTAATGTAGGATGATTTCATGGGGACAGGGCCAACTTGGTGTGGAGGTGAAAAATAACCTTTTTAACTCAAAAGAAATTCTTTTTACATGTTACAAAAGCCCAAGATGGGTCTAATAAAAATTACAATCACTCTATTGACTCAAGGAAAAACCTACAAGCCTTCAATAGAGGCACTGAGATAGAAAACATTAACCGAGGCATGAAACCCATGTTTTAATAAGTCATATTAATAAACTTTCTTTTGACAAGTACAATTATGAAGACTGACACTAGTTACATTTTTCAACACTCTGTCTTAACTAGGGAGTTATTCATAATTACATACTTATAAAGGTACATGGAGTATATGAAAATGATATGAACTATGAAGAGTTCTAGCACACACACTACTATAGATTAGATACCTAAGAAAGGTACTCTAATAAAGTAGGATTAAGGCCAACTCAAGCTTTAGCCACTCTAAGTACCATCAGGATTTTAAGCTCTATCACTAACACATGGATCTAGGTGTGTATCCATGTTCGGACCCCCATGACCAATACCAACCTCCCTACTTCAGGATCTAGACACCAACACATAGAGTGGCTAGATGTCCTCCCACGAATATTGTCATAAGATGCTTCATCTCTCCCTATCAACTAAATCTATAAAATCAATCAATACAATCATGCTTCTAAAATATTCAAACTTCTTATTCAGAAGAGCTTTTGTCAACACATCAACTACCTGTTCATATGTTAGAATATATTGTAGTTTCACGACCCCATCTTGTACCAAAATCCTAATGTAGTGGTACTTTTTGTTAATACCCTTCATCCTTGCATAAAATACAGGGTCTTCAAACATCTTGATGTTGCTTTGATTATCCCAATTTATCACCCTAGGATCCAAATAATTTTGAAACAAATATGACAAGAGTTTTTTTAACCAAACAACTTATTTTCCTACTTCACATCAAGCAACATATTCCACTTCAGCACTACTTAACGCAACATGATCTTGGTTTCTACTCATCCATGAAATCATTGTAGATCCCAAACTGAAACATCCGCTGGTAGTGCTCCTTCCATCAATCTCATTGCCAACCCAATCAGAATAAGTAAAGCATGTTAACCTGACTTCCTTTCCATCATACATTAGGCAGTAATGCATTCTACCACGTAGGTATCTCAATATATGCTTGGCGACTATCCAATGGTCATGACGAGGCTCCAACTGAAATTGGCTAAGAAAATTTAGAAAAAACATATCAGGTCTCTTATTTACCAAGTACATCAAAGAATCCATCAACTGGCGATAGCAAGTAACATCGATGAGACTAAAGTCAGAGCTTCTCAACTTCTGGAGATTAGTGATCATGGGATTGGTCATCGGCTTGGAATCCATCATATAAAAATTTTGTAACATATTTATTATGTAATTTTGTTGACCAAGATATATATCACCGAGTTTTTGCTAGATGTCCAAGCCCAAATACTAATGCATGGGTCCCAAATGCTTCATTTCAAATTATGTTGCCAAGATTTTCTTACATTCTAGAATTTTGAGCTCCACACTTGTAAAAAATAAATCATCCACATATAGTAGTATAATGACAGGTTCATTCTTCACTATCTTGATGTAGAGGTTTGCGTTGACAAAAATTTTGATGAACCTAATCCTTAAGAGATATGCATCCATTCTTGCATACCAAGCCCTAGGCTTTCTTCAAGCCATATAGATCTCTTTTTAGTATGCAAACATGTTGTTGATGGTGTTGGACCCACCAACATGTCAGGGGATCTCCCCAATAAGAAGTCCCAACTATACCTCAAATCGTTTGGAGTAGGAGTCCCAGCTGTGGGTAGTAAACTAATTCCTTGACTGCGATAGGACGCAGAGGTACGTGTGATATGTATGTCAGAGGCAAGTGTCTGAACTTGCAGTGAGTCAAGTGAGATGCATGGGGGTTCTAACATATGGAGGGGAAAAGGAAGTGTATCCCTTAGAATATTGTAATAGTATGCAACCTGAAAGGAACACACGAGCTGAATGACATCACAAGAAGGAACGAAGAATAATCCACAATCCAAAGTGACAGGTTAAACCAAAAACATGTTTAAAATAAGATTCTTACAATTGCATAAAAAATAGTTCATACATAAATACGTAAATTAAATAACATACATTGCTAAATCAACTAGAATAGTCCAACTATAATAATAGTATATGCATGAATGTGTTGGATCTGTTATATATATATGTAAAGTGAAAGTTCCATCCATACATACACCATTGACATCCACTAGCCTCAATAGTGGAAAATTACAGTCAACACCGCCTACTCCTCCAAAGAGATGTACTTTCTCTATACTGTGGAGAAGCCAAGGCTCGTCACAATACACTCCAAGCCTTCTCTAAGCAATTCCTAACCAAAATATTGGCTCCCAAAAGCCTGAACTATGAGTTATGAGGTTCTATATATAGAAAAGTGTGGGGTGACCCTTGATATTCCCCTTTGACTCTTGGACTACCCTCATGACTCTTCACATAACATCAGTGACTATTCACATTCCACTAATGACACTTGGAATTTCACTTACAACATGTTTACAGTAGTACAATTTCTGCATATACCCATGTGGGACAAAAATAGGGTTGAGTTAGCCGAACAAGATAAACAACATCACTTGGGGCCTTGGCGAAAGACCAACTTGGTAACCTCTTCGCGGTGATATTTGGTGGTGAATTGATACCAAGCTTGGTACTATGCTATTCTGTCACCATACTATTTGATGACATCTTTGTCGAAGTGGAATCTCGCCTCCATGGCTTCTGGGTATATGTTTCTAAAACCTCTATCTAGCTCATCTTAAAGCATGTGCAACACTGTCATGAGTGTGGATGGACCACTGATATACCTTTGCGTGTTCTCTTTGTTGAGCTACAAGTCATCACTGGTGGATTTGTGCATCAACTTCTCTATGTACTTGTTGACATCTAGCATGACTTGGTTCTTCCTCATGGCCAGGGTGAGGGTTCTGATGGAAGGGATCTTGTGCATTCGTACTATGACATCCAAAATAATGGATAGTTGTGCATAGGAAGCCTCAATGCTAGTGATGAGAAGAGGGAGTTTCTCACAGTTCCAAATCAACATCTAAATCTGTGATTTGTCTAGCTTAACCTCTGGCTCCCTTGTACCTCATTGTGAATTCTTACATGTGCGTAATAGCAGTGTGAATGTCTTTGAGAGTTTGGGCTATCTACACACATTGCTACTAAAAACCTTATAAATTGACAACTATTTTGTGCATGGTGACAAATATTCTATACACTGTTTACATGGTGGCCTCCAAAGTGGATATCTCCATGGTAATTTCTTTCTTCATTTTTGTCATGGTGGATCCTGAAAAATGCTCTATTCTCTACCTGGCTTCTTGCAAGTCCTTTGTCAGTCGATCATTCTTTGCTATCAAGAAATTGATTATTGAACTCATGGCTTCCGCATAAGCCTTAGAAGCCTCGACCATGGAAACTTGATGTCTTCTAACATCTAGTATAATCAACCTTTCTTCTGAATGCATAGGTGATGTATGATCATCCAGGAGCTTCTTTCTTTGTGCCTATACAATCCTCTGTTGTGACTCATCAAATGCTAGATTTTACACATCCGTCTCCTGATCATCATCAAGGAGAAAAACTTCCCCTTGTTCACTTAGGACTGGTTGTGATTATGGAGGTGGTGGAGACTATGGTGCAATCTTAGATTCCCTCAGCATGAGATCAATGTCTTGGTCCTCTAGCTCTTGTTTTGTCTCCATTTCCATTGCCTCAACAAACTGCTCAACCTATTGAGAAAGACCCCGAACCTATAGCTGCTCACCTTCTTCTCCATCTGTTTGTTGCTCTACTATCTCAACTTGTATCTACGCAATTTCCTCTGTCAGTGCACCTTGTCCTTCTTCCTGTTCATGTTTCTATGTTTCTTCCCTTTCTCTCCTCCTGAGCTCTTGTTCTGCTTTCAACTTTTTCTTTGTCTCTTGCAACTTCCTCTCTAATTCTTCCAAATTTTGCTTCTTCCTCTTTCTCTACACTACTCTCCTTTCAGGTTGTTGCCTCTTTTCATCTATCTCCAAATCTACTCTCTCAAAAAGTAGATCTTCTTTGAAATTATAATTTTTCTCAAACTCTACTCTCTTGACAATCTTCCTCTTGCCATTGTCTTGCGCCCGTTTGTTGCTCCCTACTATTGTTGTTGTTCCTTCCTATGGTGCTACTGCCTGTAGTGCTAATTTCTATTCTACAGCCATGTTGACTAATTCATTGAGCCTAGAGGAGTTGTAGTAATACCTCCAAGGATCTTCCTCTGGCAAATGACATGCCCCGTGGACCCATGGCAAGTACATCTTCACACAGTGGTTCTTCCATATGTAGTTAGGATCACATGGATTGAAGCTCTTGGTGTCAAACCCAAACTTATTCAAGTCTTCGGTCTTAACATCTGCATCTTTCAACGTACGGATCTCATACAACACAATCTGCAAAGGAAAAGTAGGCCATGGTGCCTTCTTCCCCCTATGCAGTCCTATTGATAACCCTGTGGAGATGTGGTATGCAACCGCTTGCATGACCAACTTGTCCATGGCAAACCTCGGTAGCTCATGCAAAGATTTCTCCCCACCAAACATCCTAATGAAGGTGCCACCAAGTGAGGCATACCAATCTACAATGTTAAGCAATGCCTGCATCGCTTCCTATGACATGCAAGATGGATCATGTTCAAATATCATCCTATACATCGGGGCGATGAAGTGGTTAGGAAACCTCACCATGACTCCTCGATAGCTACAGTCACAGAAAACTTGAAATAGATGTTCACAACATCCTCTAATGGTGTCCATGTCCAACCCATGTCAGGGAACTACTGCTGGGCACAGATTACATCAAGCAGGTATGCAAACATATATAATCTTGCTTGTCCATCCTTAGGAAAATTTCAGGCATTTGACACATGCACTTTCGGTTGAAGAACCAACATGTCTGACCAGTTGAAAGGTCTTCCTTTAGTTTCCAACTAATCTAACATAACAACCTAACTCTAGGAGAAGGTCTTTGTGCTCTCTTGGCCATACAAGTGACATGCGAATATGACCATGAGTTGGTAAGCCTTCATATTATAGACTTGGTTGGGTTTCATCTTAAACTTCATTGGTTGTTTTACTCAATGCTTCATGATATCTCTAGAGTTTACATTGCTATTGGGAGTGAAGAACAGTGCATCCATGTAGTTCATTGGCTATGGAAAGTGATACATTTGATGATAGTTTTCCGACCTAGAGGTCAAAATTTGTGTCCCAGTGGTATTTCTCAATCTGATCGTCTCGGGATCGGTATGTGAGACAACCTAGAGAATGATATTCATGCATGGGAAGGCATGTTGCCTGCATGCAACCTTGTACAAGCTTGACTTGTGAATGTTGACATAGACTTGTTGATCTTCTAGATCTTCCTTGAAATGCTTGCAAATATGTCCTTTATTTCTTTCCATGTGATCGTCACGTCCTTCTCTATGAATATGTGTGTGTCTGCATAAATGGACTAGTTCATTGGCACCTATTCAACCACATCTCCAATGCTTCTCTCTACAATGTCCTTTGATCCAGCTCTCTTGGAAACCATGATTGTTGTACTGCTGAGAGATTTCTCAACAACTAATGCACCTGGAGATATAGCAGACACTCACGGCAAGAAACTATCAGGTTAAAAATGCAAAGCACTTTAAGGATCGATCATGCAACAAAGTGGGTGATTGTTGGGCAAGATCACGTAGTAGTGACACTCAGAGGTGGGAGACTATTAATTGGAATTGTGCATTGCACAGTCTCAGCTTCCAGTGAGACCTGCTCTTGACTAGAACTACACAGAGCGTAGTCTAGATGGGTTGACTATGGATTGGAACTATGTAATGCGTAGTTCAGTCCAGCTTGACTGCTAGTTAGAAATGTGCATTGTACAATTTGTTGGAAATAATAATGAGAGGGGGGTGAATCAATATTTACAATTCAATAGTTTTTCATTTCCCGATCATAGTTATATATGCTACTTTAGTGAAGTGAACTTGTATGTGCATGCAACTGTGATTAAAGAAACCAGTGTATACGAAGAGAACTTATGATTTAGTTAATTCATCATGTGTTGATCTTTAATCAGTGCATCAGTACTTTATTATACATTAACTATGTGCAGTAATAACATAATAAACCATCACACATAAGAAACACACATGAACACCAAGATTTAAGGTGGAAACCCAATGCGGGAGAAAAACCACCTGATGTTGTTGTCTTTGTCTTCTTTTTAATATAAAGAAAATATGTTTACAATATTATATTGGTGCAGACTCATAACAGTATCCAGGCACCTACCTACAAAAGGCTACAACCTTCTCTCATTCTCCAACTTCTACTGGAAGGGAGATACAACCCCCAACTCTTCTACTAGCTGATCTATTTACTAGTATGTAGGCATCAGCCTACAGAGGGCTATGACCTTTTCTCTTCCTCTAAGGACCACATTTCATAAATTTTGAAACTGGATGCTCTTGGTACACAACAAGATAATATGAAGGTCTCATTTCATCAAAGTTTCACACTGGACCCATTAGAAACTTTGAAGCTCAAACTCTATAATAATAACTGCATCAACCAAAAATTAGTCAATCTAAATAGTTAGATCACTGTCACCAGAACACTATGCTAAACCCAAAAACCTGGATCATCAATCAGAATGAGCTGCAACCTCAAGAATCACACATTAGAATGCATAAACTACTTTAATGAACCCAACCTATTTGTATACACTACTTCCTTTATCCAAACTTGCGTATACCTCCAAAACTACTGAAACATAAAACTTCTGAATCAAATCTATACCAACCTGTGATATTCTAAACATCTACTATCAAATTACAGAGATCTATACAGTCAACAACAAAGATCACCCTTCTCAGTTATTCAATCAATCATTCAAACTCAATCTCCTTATGAATTTAGTTCTACTTTCAAATCTAAGAAGACATCATTGATAGAAAGTAGTAAACCAGAAACACTAATAAGATAGATCAGTCATTTCTGAATAATAGGCTTTTATTTTGTATACGCGACTTGAAAGCTTCGAACTAGTGTGTATACGCACCTTCACCAAGGCGAACCAGTGTATATATCTACAAATACTAAGTTACAACTTCGTTGTTATTCCAGATTTTAGACATGTCCAGATCATGACATTTAAAGAATAAAACATGTGTAAGAAATAAGATCTATCCCAACCAATATCAAATCATTCAATGATAAGACATTGTAGGTCTCATGATCCTGATCCAACATTGAATTCAAGGTGCAGACAATATTTTAGATTATATCATAATCATAGCCCCTGCAACATAAAATTTGCTTCAGATAGAAGTATTCCCGAGAAAACCTTTCACTCTCACACTTGGCCCTTTAATCTTCTCCTCCTTATATAGATTTTTGACCTTTCTCAATACGTCTGACCAAAACAACACTTATAACCTGTGGTATTCTTGGATGGGATCAAATAGTCGTTACTCTACTCAATATTGTGGGCTAATACCATGGTATTGACCCTTGGTATTATTTAACCTTGAATTTCCTTTATTTTTCAACCCATACGCACTTTTCCTCTTGTGAAAGTGTGTGCATACGTATACGCTCTTTTTGTTCTGTGAACCTGCGTGTATATGCCACTTTGACAAAGTGAACATGCATATACAACTTAAACTACTTTACAACATCCTTTTAATTCAACTTCTTGATTCTGATCAAGAGACCTTTTTTCCAACTTCTTGTTCTTCTGTACCAATGCCTTGTTACCTCTGAATTGACCTATTACAATCTGAGTTTCTCTTTATCAAATCTTAACTGACCTGTGAGAGAGTTGCCATCAAGGACAACACTTGTATCATAATGGTAACACAATCCTAATGGGCAAGACAGGGCATTGTCTCCCAGAACTGCATAGCGGACAACTAGAGGCCAGTGATAGGAAGCCTCTGGGCAATTCCAGGAGGTAAGGCAGAGCCATGAGATCCAGGAATGCGCAATGCATGTTGGGCAATAAACCTTATCTACAAAATAAACCTTATCTCCTTTATCTTATAAATAAGAGATGGAAAGTAAATTATTTTTCAAACTTGCGACATGATAGAGTGTGTTATTAAGGTGTGGCGTTGCTCCATATTCTAGCTTCAATGATGTATATCTAAGGCCCTTCACTGCATAACTATTGTTGTCTCCTAGCTCCACTACATGTGATGATGGTTCCCTTGATAGAGTATGAATTGTTCCACCTTCTCCCATCATATGTGTTGAGTCTCCACTATCGATGATCCATGCATTGTCATCATGAAGGGTACCTATAAGGGAAACCAAGGATCCTTCTTTTTTTCTTACTGAAGCAAGAGTCGTACATTCTATTTCATTAAAACAAAAAATATTTTACATAGAATACATCAGTTCGCAAGGAACTATGGACCAAGGAAAATTGAATCTCTAACTACCAAGGTCATTGAGCCATACGCAAGAACCCACAACCCTACATACAAAAACCTCCAAACCCTTAAAAGACAAACAATGGTTAGGCCCTATGATCAGAAGAGAGTGTGAACGTCCTCGATTCCCCCCACAAAACTAAACAACCAGACTTGCATCTTTAATCACTATTGTCCATTCTCCTCGCCCGATCCAATGGCCGAGAAAGATATTGCAGTACAAAGATGCTCGATGCTTAATGACTAGGACCCATCAACATGCACGATCGTTCCTGACCATAGATCCACCTTGAAAAATTCGACAGCTTAGGATCATATCGCACGGGTCTAAAGCCCCAAACAATAGTGTGCGATGAAGGTGGTAAAAAGTCCCTCCCCCATGCCACGTGTAGTTTGATGAGTGGAATCACATCCATTTCACTTTCCACTTGAGAGGCCTGTGATAAACCATATACCACTATGGGGGCGGTTTTGCTTCCAGGGAAGGAAAATCTAGGGTATTACGACCGCTGAAAAAGCCAGGATTCCGACCCCTCATACCGTCTCGTCTGTGCCTGCACATGAACCCATGAAAGATGTTGCTCCTTCCCTCTAGTCAACCATATGATAAATTAAGACAACTGAGCAACATCCCTCGAGAGTCTCTGAGTTTGTATTTACCACGGTTGCTGAGGTCTACAGTGGCTTGCCTCCCACCAAAGACGAGACTGTCAAAAAATAGAAAATCATAATGAAACCAAGTCATCAAGAACTTGCCTCCATGGCTCTGTCTCAAAACACCTCCCTGTCTTCATCCACTTGGTCATGACAATGTGCCTTTAATCTATTTTGAGGCATCTCTTGCCAACCCATCGAAACCCTGTTTTCGGTACAGATCACTCCTTGATTGGCCAGAATATCCACCAGTTTATTGGCCATTCTTCGCACATGGTTAAAAATTATTGTACGAAGGCATTGGAGGTGACGTTGAATTCTTTGGAATACCTGGCTCAGCCTCCAATGGTTTGATACTTTTTTGGTGTTGTGCCACAGCTAAGTCTCTTGACCGAGTTAATGATTAACTCAAAATTAGCTTCGACAATCACATTTTGGCAGTTATCCTGCTTCATAAAATCTAAACATTGCTCCAGAGCCATTAATTTTTCCATGTTGTTAGTGGCTATTCCTAAATGGCAATGGAAGATGAAAAGAATACTTTTGTCTTCATCCCTTAATGCCCCTCCAAAGCCAGCAGTTCCTAGGTTGCCTTTTGAAGCCCCATCAATGTTGTATTTCAGAAAAGCATGAGGGGAAGGATGCCAGAAATCCTTCTTAGTATCCGTTTTCATAACCTTCTTATCTAGGTTTTGTGGAATAAACCCCTGCATACCTAGCTAACTGAGAATCCGCCTTTCAGTTTCTGAGGGTGGATTCTTGGGGGATTTCGCAATGTAGTGCCAACCGTCTCCTTAAGCCGTTTTAATATCTTCTCAAACAAGCGTTGGGAGAGACTATTTTCATTTTTGAAGATTCTCTTGTTCCTTTCTTTCCAGAGATTCCATATAATGAAGCTTGGCGTAAGAGTCCAATCTGAGCCAAGAAATTCATAATCAAAAAAGTTTCGTCTCTAATTTTTTAAGGTATTGATAATACTCCCTTTTTCCCTGTCGGTTTGTTGGAAAATGGTGGCAAATGTATCCCACAACCTGGAGGTGAAAATGAAACTATTGAGAAGATGTTCCACTATCTCCTCTTGGGCTTCACAGAGCTGGCATCTAGAAGGCCCCAGAACACCCCTCCTCCAAATGTTATCCCAAGTCAAAATTTGCTTATGATGAACTAGGCACATGAAGGGTTTAATCTTCATCCAACCTTGATGCCTCCATAGGCTTAGCCAAATCCTATCCAGAACATGGGAATCCAGCTCAAGGAAAATGCATTTTGCCTCCTTAAGATTAAAGGTGCCCTGATTATTGTTGCCCCATCTAAGTTGGTCCTACCCCCTTGTCACTAAAATATTCCTTTGTTCCAACACTTTCATAAGTTCCTCTGCTTTTGCCTTCAAGGGGTTATCATCCCTGTAGTCAATGTTCCTCCAGGTTCTCCATTTTCCTGCACTGTTAGTATGATCCCAAAAATATTTTACCTTAGATAGCCCTTAGGTGTCTATCTCATTCTTGAGGTCCAAAAAGTCCACTTTTAACAGTATAGGTTCTTGTTGCCATTTGTCCTCCCAAAATAAAGCTAGATGTCTCTCTCTAATTTCCTAGAAGCTATTTTTTTTATACTAAGCCTCTATTCTCCCAAGCCTTATTCCAAATGTATGAGCCCTTTATACTTCCAGACATCCATATGTGATCATTATTTTGCCAAGAGCTGGTATATTTTTCTTTCCAGATGCTAGCCCACTGAGCACTTGGACCTCTTACCCAACGCCACCATAGTTTAACCCCTAAAACATTGCTAAGAATCTCCAAATCATCCAATCCAAGACCCCCATGGTTTTTGGATTTACATATTTTTTCCAAGGATACCAAGGCCCATTTCTTCCTTTCCTCCCCCTTACCCCAAAGAAAGTTTCTTTGGATGGTTCTGAATTGATGCAGGACTCCTTTTGGTGCTGGGAGTGTCGATAGCATGAAAACTGGGATTGATTGAAGAATAGCCTTTGTAAGCACCAACCTACCAGCCAAGTTTAAAGATCTGATAGTCCATTTCCTAATTTTATCCTGCATATTATTAATCATCGGCTCCCAAATGCTCTTGTGCAGAGTTTTAGTAGTTAGAGGAACTACCAAATATTTTGAAGGGAGGACATCCCTTTGAAAGCCCAAAATTCTGGAGATATTCCTTTGAATAGCAATATTGCTATTAAAGAAAAAAAATAGATTTGTAGAGATTAACTTCCATACCTGTAGCCATGGCAAAGTAATTGAGGATTTGTTTATACGCTAGAGCTTCTTTGACAGTTGGGATTCCCTGCAACATGGTATCATCAACAAATTGTTGATGAGTCAAGGTCTGTCCATTCTCACATAGTTGTAGGCCCTTAATCTTACCAACTTCTTTAGCATGCTTGATAGACCGACCAAGTCCTTCCATCATGAGGATGAAGAGAAAGGGAGAGAGCGGGTCTCCCTACCTGAGGCCTCTTGAAGGAATAAAAGTCTCGGAGGGAGAACCATTAACCAATATTGAAAAGCTAGAAGAAGTTACCAGGGCCATGACCCATCTAATCGAGTTGTGATCAAACCAAAGAGCAATAAGAACTTTCCTGATGTAGGTCCAGTTCAACTTATCATAAGCTTTGGCTAGGTATAATTGCATGATCATTCTAGCCTTCCTATTGCTGGTCAATGAGTGCACCACCTCATGTGCTTGAATGATGTTATTGAGAATTTGTCTGCCCTCCACATATCCAGATTGTTCCACAGAAACTATTGTAGGAAGAAGAAGTTTGAGTCTATTGGCCACTACCTTGGATATTATCTTGTATACCACATTGCATAAAGCTATGGGTCTAAACTTATATGGAGTTTGAGCATTGTCCTGTTTAGGGATCAGGGAGATGAAGGAGGTATTGAGCACCTTCAAAATAGTTCTATTCATCTTGGAATCTTCCACTACCTTCAGAATATCTTGTTTAACAATATGCCAACAAGCTTTAAAGAAATCCACATTGAAACCATGAGGGCCTAGTGCTTTTCCATTCTGCATTTCTTTGAGGACCTCACTAACCTCCTCTTCAGTCACTGGCCTATTAAGGTTGAAATTATACTCTCTAGACACCAGCTTGCGTATATGTCTTGTTAAGTACTTGATAAATGCTCTCTGTCTGAAATGGTTTCCTTTGCTATACCTTGAAAGTGCTGAACTAACACAACTTCTATATCCTCATGGGAGTTAAGAAGATTCCCTTCCTCATCCTTGATTGAAGAGATCCTATTGTGAGCTTTATTCGCCATGGTGGATCTGTGGAAAAATCTAGTGTTTTTCTCTCCTTCTTTTAGCCATTGAACTCTAGATTTCTGTCTCCAAAATATTTCCTATTGTTTACACAGATTCTCCCAATCTTGATGATGTTTGGCTACTTGATCACTTTTGACTTTGTTAAAGCCATCTGTGATAAGGGCTTGGTTGATTTCCTACATTTCATCTTCAATAAATTTTTTTGCTACAAAAATATTGCCAAATTCATTCTTGTTCCATTCTTTGAGCCTAAGCTTGATGTTCTTTAGTATTTTGTGTAGAAGGAACATTCTTGTGCCCTAACTCTGCAAATCTTCTAACCACCATTTTTCAATATTGCTGATGAAACCTGGGTGGGTAAGCCAAATATTCTCAAATTGGAAAGGTCTATTCCTGGTAGTACCAATGCCTTGAACCTCCATTTGAACCGGCCAGTGATCTGAGCCTCCAAAGGGGAGAACTCTCGCTATCATTTTCTTGTCAATGAGCATAAGGTCCTTTGAGATAATGAATCTGTCTAACATTGAGGCTACATGAGACCATCCTCCTCTTTTATTGTTCCAAGTAAACAGACCATTGGTCCTATCAGTGTCAACTATCTTCATATTACCTATAAAGGTTTGAAATGCTAAAGAGTCTTTGCTTAGTGTTCTGGTTCCCCCTTTTTCTCCGAAAGTGGTCTGATCATGTTGAAGTCCCC
>APFE030974866.1:0-19198 GCA_000404065.3 Pinus taeda | reverse complement strand
ATATATAACATTAAGCTACTCCTTAAATAATTTCTAGTTCTATTCTATAACATAAGATAGAAAAACAATGAAACCTGCATTATACCTTTAGCAACAGGTTTTCTCATAGGATTAGTAGTATTGGATAAGAAAAAGGAGATTAATTAGTGAAAATAATGGAGATTATTATGTAGGAAAAAAATTCCATTTCATAACTTTTCACACCCCCTTCCAATTTTTATGCATGCCCACATGCATCATCATTCTCCCCTTTAGGGATTCCTGTGTGTATATTGATCTAGGCATAAGATGAATGACCAAATTCCACCAAATAATAGTAACCAAGGAAACATTCCAATTCTTTCCAACATGTTTTATCTTCTGTAACGCCCTAATGGATAGGGGCTTGGTAGCTCTCGAGAGGACACCAGAGAATTGGGAAATGGAACTTTAAACCTATCCATCGAGCTTTGTATTTCAATAGAGAACTGGCATATAAATACGCTCTATTACGTGTCAAACAAAAATAAGGGTATCCTAATGGAAATATTTGTTGAATATGCTTTAGAAGAGCATTCCATATGTCTTTTTTGTTAGAAAATTATATATACTACGAAGCAATGGAACACATAAAATATTGCATAAATATAAACACAGAAAATGCATAAAACAAGAGAGACACAGTTATACGTGGTTCACCTAGTTTTGGGCTACATCCATGGAGAAACAACCAATCCTTCCTTTTATATTATCCAGCAAACTGAAGAGATAAAACCTACAGCAGATCCACTGTAACACCTTCTTCACTCTCAATCTCCTCTCTCTTTCTCAATCAGAATACAGATCTACATAGATGCAATACAATTCCCTCATATATAGTGAGGGGGTGCCTTCTAGGGCAAAAAACCCTAAATTAAACATAACTTCTACCATCAGTTCTCCACATAATGAACGGCCCAGATTGACTAGAAATTAATATACTTTTACAAGGAAATTTTACATCTATTCTTAGCTTTGGGGGCACTTCCCTCGAAACCCCCGCCAATGGGGGGCTCCCCAAAGGTCGCAGCCACCCCCCCTGGACCCCCCTTGTAGCGAATATTTTACGGGCGGCATTGCCACCCCATTTCCAACTGGGATCCAATGTGGCAATACCTTTGAATACAGAAGATAATCAGGCTCCACACCCAACATTCTTCAATCAACATAGCGCTATACGTTTCGGCTCGCGCTTCCTCATGGTACTCCACAACAATGAATTGTTGCTTATGTAGCATAATCGTTACATCCCTTGGGTCCATCCTCAATCTGTTATGGTCATCACGAACTAGCCTTGTGAGATGATATTGTTCCCCGATTACTATATTTGATGCTTCCTCCAGTGCCGAATAAAAACTTTGAGTTTTATTCCATTGAAATAGATTTTTATATAAACAATTAAGGCCCTTAGATGAATATCTACCACAAATGAATTAGGGTTCCACCTTGAGTCATTTGAAAAGATAGAAGTAAAATATAAAATTCACAAAGAAGGTTTTGTTATGAATTATTGATATTGAAATACATGCCCATGAATTCCTAAGGTTATGAGATCTCATGAGGTTGATTTACTATGACTTGTTATAGCTTCAAAATTATCCAATTCTCATGCAAATAGACATAGTAGATTCTTGAGGGAATTCTAGGGGTAAGCCCCTGCACTACTATGTCAACAACTGTCACCTCGAGTTCCTCTTCTTTTAAGTATTTTTTCTTCCACTTCCTGATCTCAACAGCCCACTTGGCTTCCTAAGCTAGGTACATGGTGAAAAACCTTTTCCTCATCTTTTCAATCACCTTCATTTGGGTTTATTTATCATTTATCCCAAGCTCAAACAATCCATCCCTATTTCGCCACTGTGGAAAATTTTAATTGCATAAACACATAAATGTTTGTAAGGATAGCATCAAGAATACTATTGATGAGAAGTTGGGCCTCTGTCTTGTGCTCCTGGGATTACTTATTAACCCTTACCTTGGGCCCTTTAGCCTCATCAATAGCCTTCAACAAAGTGTCCATATTCTTATGTTTCTGCCTAAATGTTTGTAGTCGAGATTTTAAGTTTTGATTTTGTAGCATAAGTCTCTTTTTTTTCTTTAACATTATTTTATAAGCGAGTCTACAAAATTTAAGGGCTTAGGCATGATGACCTTACCTTTTGATCTTAACTTCTGCAACTTATCGTCGGCAATCCCCATTTGAAACTACATGTCTCCTCTTGTAGTGGACAGTCACTTTCACCCTAAAGTGAGAAACGTTCAACGCTAGTGTGACCCATGTCCGTATCTATCAACTCAAATTCTGGCTCCAACCTCGATTCATAATCTTCCATAACATCAATAAGAGTCTCCACGACTTGCTTACCCATTTCCTTTTGAAATGCATGTGTAGGGTATCATCTCTTAGGGTTTTTCTGTGGAGTAGACTCCTTCTTTCCCCTTGCTGCTAATTTATTTTTGAGAGGTATGACAAATGCTCTTGGATTGAGATTTCCTCCTTGCAATAATTGTCCTGTGAGAAGTCCAATACCGGTCAACTTTTCCTTAACAATAATCTTTATAAGTACTTTATGGAAGAGTTCCAATTTAGGGTTTTTCCTCGTTTGGACAGCCACAACCATTTTAGTCACACTCTTCAGCAGAAAATAAGGCATATTCATCAATTTTATTCTGTCCAAATGCATGAGAATATGAATATGGTAATGGAAAGCCTTGTTAGAGCATCACTTACATGTAATGAATTTTTGTACAAAATAAGCAACATCATGTCACATCGGTTGTAATAACTCCATTTTAACTCCCTTCCTTAGGTGAGGTAGCGACGTAGGATCTTTCATGAAAGGATGTTAACCTTCATTAGAAATTTTAATGTTCTTATTCCGTTTTTCACTAGTCAAGGGAAGACCAGTACTAGCTGCTAATGTCTCTTTGCTCACAGGAATAGTAAGTGTGTGAACCAGGGCTTTGTTGCTATTACAACTCCTCGAAATTGTAATGAAATTTGAGTATCGAATCTTTGGAATTTCTCCAAAAATAAAATTCATTCATCCTGAACAAAAATGTCCCATGTAACCTAATTATCCTTAATGAATTCCACAATATCGAATTATAATCACAATATAGTTCCACCCATCTTACTCTTGAGTCTTTCTTGGGGAGTGTTTCACTGTAGCTTGCGTATAACCTTTGCTCGGGTTTCAAATATCAACTATAACCTACCCGATCGATGGTTGAAAACAAAATATGTTATGATTCCTAAATAAATTCTCACAACCTTAGAAATTACCATAAACATGGAAAAATATGTGATATATTTATTCAACATCCCCCAGGTCACCTATAGAAACATCATGAAAAGTTTGGGCTTCATGGTCTCTAACCTTCCTTCGAAGTACCTAGGATCCCCCATTATAGACTCTACCATCAAACACTCTTCCTAGAGAGACCTTGTCAATAAACTCAACCATCATTTAGAAATCTATACCTTCCATTCCTTAAACATTGTTGGTCACCTTATTCTTCTAAAGTTTATGCTCCACTCTTTTCCCATCTATCTTTTATCTATTCTAGCAATGCCTAATTTGGTTTTAAAAAGTATAAAAAATATCCAAAGAACCTTCTTATGGGGTGGTAAAAGACTCAAGCAAAAATGGCTACTCAACTAATTTGAAACTTTTTTCCTGACCACGGAGGAATGAGGCCTAGGTTTATGAGATCTTGAAATTGTTAGGAGAGCCCTGGGTACAAAAATATGGTGGAGATGGGTCAAGTACTCCATGAATCCATGGGAACACCTATGACACATGAAATATGCTAAGGCTCAAGAAAGGCATAGTATTTTATGCTTATGGTCTTCTCCAAAGAGCTCTCTAATCTAGAACCTAGAAAGACCCAATAAATCCATAGTTTAGTCAGACTCCTTTTAGGAGAATCAAAGATGGTCAATATGTGAAGTTTTGGGATGAATCATGGCAAAAATTGCCCAATATCACCAACAACTACCATCTCCCTATAATTCAAGCTCATGCCTAGTGAGAAGGGAGAACTAAAGTCTGTCCTTATTGGAACAAGATAAACTTTGCATCTTCCAAAACTTTGCTACATCGAGACACCAAGCAGGGAGATTGTAACAACCCTTGGTTGATTTTCCATGTAAATAAAATAAGAACAATTTCATGGGACACGTATTCGAAGCTAAATGTTGGGAAAAACACTTTAGTGGGCATCATTTGTGATTAGTAATGGCTATGGAAATCGGTAAAGGCATTGACATAGGAAATGAGGCAATACTTGGCATTTATTTACGAAAATAAAGGAAAATAAGAGAAAATGAATGTGAAGAGATACAAATTTGCATGCAAATGAAATTACAGGAAAAATGAAGAAATGAAGAAAATGGAGGCCTCAATTATAAAAAGGCTTCTAAGGACCAATTCATAACTTTTGTTGGTCTAGCATTTTGCGAATTTATATTTGTTTTCTCATACTCGTGCACACTTAGAGCATTCTCCTCTATCATTCACTTGGATTTAGATAAAGAAGGCAAAGGAAAGTAGGGAAGCACCAATAAATAATGGGATCAACAACTACAATTGGTTTACCTTGCATGTAACAAGTTACATGTGTGATTTTCTTGTTGATTTTTAGATGTATGGTATACCTATGTCAATCTATGCTTATGTGTTATCATTGGCATGGATATTTGCCTAGATTAACAATGGTTTTAGCATTTCCTTTCGATTTCCTGAATAACCATGGTGTTGTGGGTTTCTTCCACTTATTTTTCTGATTGGTGCTCAAGTTCCTTATGGCTACAGGTCAGAACAAATGCTCTAGAAGCCTTGGAATAACTTGGGTAAGTTACTAGTTATTGAAGCTGTTAGTTGGGACAAACGCTCTAGAGCCCTTGGTGGGTTGAGTTACTATTCCCTGGAACTACGTTTGGAACAAACAATTTGGAGCACTGGAAGTTTGTGGGTTGACATACTATTACCTGGAGCCATGGATAGGTTGAGCAGCGTCTAATTTGGTTAATGGTAATGATTTCTAGACTGTAGATGCAGAATCACTGCGATTGAGGGTTGAGGTGATTTGGTCTCTAGAATCACTAGGTTCCATTTTGTTTTGGTTTATTCCATGAGATACCACATTCGTTCTTGGAATATGGCATGGGGCTGACTCGCTAAAAGAGAAATTTGGTTCAGCCTAATCTATGGTCACGTGGTACATGGAATTCCCCGACTTGGTTGGGATTTTCACATGTTAATATGAGACATTTTCCTCTTTTGATATATGAGAATTTCTATTGATTATGATGATGATGTTATGGATAATTTGCTACAATTTCTATACTACTTATTTGTTGGTTATATGATGTATTGTAATATAGCTCTTGACATGTTTTGATAAATTATTGAATGGTTGATAAATGAATGGAATAAAAAGTGTTATTATAGCTAGTTAGAGAGGGATTAGATCCTTCTTCGTGATTCTCATATGATTACCACCAATTTATGACCATATATGCATTCATGACCTGAAGCTTACATGTTTTCCATATGTTTGAATAAATGTCTAGTCTATTCTAGGAATTCTATGTCAAGTTCCTGATTCAAGTTTGAATGTTTAGATTTGTCATTATGTGAAATATAATTCTTAAAGTTACAAGAAGATTTAGGCGGTGGTCTGGAGGCTAGCCTAGAAAAATGCCTCAGATATCAACACCACTGGCATAGAACAAGGGATATTAGGCCATAATCGAATGGAAGCAAGCCTATACGTGCGGTTGGAGGCCTATAACTACACCGTTTCCTTGTTATGCATGTGTATGGGGTGCTAGGTATGAGAAACAAGGTTCTGGCTCACAGATTGACCATCTGGGGTGTTTCGTTAGCTCTTGGTGATCTATAGATATTGTAGGATGTCTAGAAGTGTCGGTGTGTCGGCTCAACTCCCATAATTGGAACTTGGATGTCAGACCATGTTGTAATGACACTTGTCTCGTGCTTACCCTAGAAACATGTAAATTTTGGTAAATGTGGGAGGGGTGGTTACAAAGGTGGAAGTAGTGAAGATGCTTAGAATCAATAGACAAAAATAAGAATAAGGAAAATAGAAAGACAAAAAGGTATAGATATCTTGCGATGGGGATACTAATATTTGCGGGCTTACGAAGTTAAGGAAGCCTAACTCCTACCTTAGCAACATCCTTAGACTAATAATGATCCCTTTTGCAAGTATATCTGGAATACTGGTTTATGGTTGAAGGTAACCACCTTCCACTAGCTCCTTTCTAGATGCATAATCTTAAAATGGGAGAACCTAAGGAAAAAATGTTATGAAGGACCATCATGTTGTTGTTTGTGCATACAATAGCAGGAAACCATAGATCACTTTCTCAACACTTGTGAACCACCACATGGTCTTTGGTGCAAAATCACACCAAGATTCAACGAAACAAACAATGCATGTGCAAACATGGTCCAAAATCTCAAAACATGGCCTAAAATCCCCTATCAAAGCTAGTTCCTCAAAAAACTATTGATACTTGCCCCAATTCTATCAATGTGGACTATTTGGAAAGAATGTAGCCAATGTACCTTCAACAATAAGCACAACCCCCTTGATAGCATCTAGATCCTTCTCCACAAGAACCCCAAGGAAACTCTATTCCTAATGAATTAGTGTGACAAGGATCTTCCTCATCTCCCCTAAGAAAAGGTTATCTTGTGTTGGTGGAAATTAAATAGTGCTTACTCCACAATAAGCATTATTCATCCAAACCCCAAGGAAATAGGTTCCAATTCCTAAGCGCCACCTTTAGCACTCCACTTCAAACTGAACTTTGATGAGGCCTCAAATTCTAACCCATGGGAAGCTAGAATCAGTGGAGCTATAAGAAATTACAATGGAGAAATCATTGGATACATTGGCCAAGAAAAAAACAATGTTGCATAATTGGAAGCCTTGGTCCAAAGTATCCTTATTACCCAACAAAAACATCTTCTCCCTCTCAGAGAGGAGCTCCTTTGTCTCGAGATTAGATGATAGCATGTAGCACCTTGCCACAATTACAGCTAATCAAGAATCAATTATATTCACCCATGCCAAGAAGAAGGCGAACTCCCTCACTGACGTGCGAGCTAACAAAGGGGTAGAGGAATGACTTCTATGTACATACTTGCACCTAAACTCCCCCAAAATCTCCACTTCGATCTAGTCTACAGAGATCACTCTCTGAGATCTAGAGCCAACAGATCATCCACTTATCAATGTTGAGGCACACACTCCAACGGATCTAGGACCATTGACAAATATGAAAGTTCCAATCAGGTGCTAGGATGGAGCCACTCATCCCATACCAGTTGTGCACCCTCCATCGATTGTTAAAACCTCACCAACAGATCACTCTCATTCAAACGAGGTTGACCGCTCCGATTTCTAATGACAACGTAACACTTTTGATAACATATGGTGTTTTGACGACAACTTAGCTCATATGGTTTTCGAAAATATACATTACTTTGAAACCTCTTCTTGAGGCAATTCGACTATTTGCAATGTCCTCGTGACTATTATTTTTTTGTGTTTTTTGCTCAAGCAAGTAATTGCCTGGTTAGACACTCCAATATTGTAAAATACGTAAATTCTTTGTAATAAAATGACTTCGTTCCTCTTTATATATATATATATAAATATATATATATATTCAAAAACTAATATTTTCAAATTTTTAATAATTATCGCCGTTTACACTAAATAATATATATTTGATTATAAAATATAATACATTAAAGTTACAAGTATATCTATAATAAAATTAAAATTTATTTGTTTTACTTTCCATTTTAATTAACACATATAATTAATTTATTTTGTTAGTATATTTTCTTAATTTTTATTTTTACTTTTACTAATTACCTTAAACTAAATTATAGCTATTATAAATTATATTAATAATTTTAAAATAAATTTAAAACTTTCAATTTAACCATTTTCTTTCCTAATTTAAAAGTAAAAAGGAGAGAAAAGACATGTAACTTAAAATTAGATCTAACCCTTTCACAATTTCTAATTTTATGACTCATCTCCCTATCATTTCACATTTTCTAATTTTATGACTACTCTCCATATCATTTTTAATGAGTAGAGCCCCAACAATATGCAGTCCTTTCATCTCAATCAATGGATTGAATGAACACCAATAGGCCTTTCATCTTAGTCAATTGATTGAATGAACACCTAGTGAGCTTCACTGCTTCGCTCTTCTGGTTTCAGTTTTATAAGGGCCTGTCCATATCATTTTTGATGAGTAGAACCCACAACAATATGCAGTCCTTTCATCTCAATCAATGGATTGAATGAACACCAATAGGCTTTTCATCTCAGTCAATTGATTGAATGAACGCATAGCAAGGTTCACCCCTTTGCTCTTCCTGTTTTAGTTTTCTAATTTCTAAGGCATTAGTATGTAGATAAGAGTCATTTTTTGTTTGGGATTAACCAATATAGATTCATCTTAATTCCGAATCTAACATAACTAAATAAAGATGTAATTTTTTCACTTGTATTTTTTTTATGAGGAAATATTATTTAAATGATTTATATAGTTATCTAAATTTTTTTATTTTTAGATTTTTGTAAAAAATTATTTTGGTAGATATGAGAAAAATTTCAACTTTGATGACAGGCCGACATGCTTACACATCATACTTGGCTGTAAATTGAGCCTCTTGGCGAAATAATCTATAACTAGTGGTTTTGAGCATATGCCCCATAATTTTATGGGAGTTGTGTTTTGATGGAAAGAATCAACCACCTTTTACAATCTAGATACACATGACATCGCAACCCTCCCAAAAGTATAAACGTAACCTTTTATGGATCTTCTAAAATTAATATCACCTATTAAATAAGCATTTGTTGAGCCGAGGCTCATTCATAAAAGTTGAAATTTTGCTCATGTCAGCTAAATTTTTTTTTTTTATGAAATCTAAAAATAAAAATAAAAAATTAAATAACTATACAAAATATTTAAATAATGTTTACTCATAAAAAAAATTTGCACATGAAGAAATTGCATCCCTCTTGTCTCATGTTAGATTCATCAAGATATTATTACCTCTAAGACACAAAAATAATCAATTGAACTTGATGTGACCAGCTTTGAACACCTACAACTTATAATTAATTGTTGATTGTATAGTTGATTATTTTGTGGTTTGCTGACTTTATGGCGTGGTACGGGAGGTTATGTCATGAGGACAATTGTCCTCCTCCTCGGGCTTGCTTCCCCCACCTCTTCACTATCCCATGGAAACCCTAACTCCAACCATTCTATTGTTGCTCTGCTGTTTTTTTGCTCCATCGGGGTCTTGGCTCCTCGCCTCTAGTTGTCGTTTCACGAGGGTTTCGTTTGTCCAGCTCTAGTAATGATTTCCTGTGAGGGTTTCTACTTGCGTGCATTGGTGATGTTTCCTCTTCCGAGCATGGTTTCAAAGTTCTGGATCTAGAATCCTGGGTCTTAGTTTCTAGTCTCCGTGTGTTTGGCTCTGGTTATGATTTTAGTTGTGGCTCTTTGCTATATGCTAGCTTCTATTATGTTATTGATTTCAAAGTGTTTTCTTCACTATTTGACTGCTTGCTGGGAATTTTTTTGCAGGTCATGGTTGCGGGGTGGCTCAGGTCTCGGCTCTCATCCAGAATTCAACCAGAGGTGAGTTCTCCTTTTATGCCTTGCTCTTATGCCTTGCTTTCTTCTCTCACTGCGTGTTCTTGCTCCTTGTAAGTAGTGGGCACTCTGCGACTGTGACCTTGGTCCACGGCCTCATTCCCTGTTCGCATGGGCTCAGCTCCTTCAGTAAGTATTTCCTTAAACCCTTACATTTTTTTTCAGTTCTTGTGTTGTTGGCTGTATTTGCTGGCTCTAATGGCCCTGTTCGTTGGCCACACAATTATACAGTTGGGCTCTCCATTTGTTGGTATCGTGCCTTGACACCTATGCTTGTATCAAGTAGGGTCTCTCCTTGTTGTTCCTTTGCATGTTTATCTGAAGCCTTTGTTGTTGGCAATATTCTCTGGGTCTAATGTTGAGGGCTTGGCTTCGGCCTCACTGTGTCTTGGCTTGTGTATTTAAGCCTCCGGCTATTTAACTTATGAATTGTAATTATATTGGTCCTGTGGTGACCTCGTGGTTGTATTTTGGCGCAGTTTCTGGAGGAACTCTGTTTTCATGGCTTGTTTGTATTTGGAATTATATCTTGGATTGTAGATATTAGATATCGATATATACACAATGATTTCTTTTTTATAATTAAATAGTAAAGGAGAATGGTATGGCTTTTGTTGGCACCTGTAGATATTTGTTTATTCCTTCGACAATGATTAACTTGATTCTTCTGCAAGCCCACTCCATTGTTTTGTTGAACTTGTCTGCATGTTCTTCTTGTTCCTATGTCAATTATTCATTCTCTTTCTTCGTTATAAAATGGATAAATGATTTTAGTTAAGTTAGGAAGAAAATACTTAGGATGCAATATATGGATTCAAACTTTCATGTTTTTCAGAACGATAGCATGCTTGCTTCTATTCAATACTATGATGACAATTACAATATCGTTTTCCTCTTCTTTTTTTTGCAAAGATCACTGTACAGTTATTAAACTGTCAGTAGTTATATTTAGTTATTCCTTTGGTAACTGTTCCTTCTTGACTGTATTCTAAAAGCAAATTTTAAACAAATATAAAAAGAACGTAAACAAAAACAAATAGTGGGCTGAGATAGCCTCAAACTTAACATAAGGTCCTAAATTCCATTAACTAGAAATTGAAATGAAAATTTGAAAAAACTAACTGAAACTCCTTCTGTTTTCAAAGACAAACACTCCAGCGATGACCTCACTTAGCTGGATGCTCCTTCATGAGGCTTCCAGTGTAGATGAAAATTCATGGCTCTAGTCCATGAGCTCCTCGATAGAATACCCTACATGTTGTATCTATCCTGCATCAAGCCACGAACTGTCCTCAATAGGGTGGTTCTTCCACTTGATGAGGTACAATAGGTACTCCTTTCTTTGAGTCCAGCTGGCCACCTGTGTATCGAGGATTCCTTCGATTTCAAGTGGCTGAGCTAAAGGCATTTTTCTCATCCACGAACAACTCTCTTCCTGGGTATCCCATTTTGGCTACGTTGAACTATCCCCCCTCAAGACTGGTAGTGTATGGGAATAAATCTGCCACATTAAACATGGGTGATATTCCTATACCTTGAGGCAATTGCAGCTCATAAGCATTTGCAGAAAACTTATGCAGAATTTGGCAAGGTCGAATTTTCCTAAATTTCAACTTATTGTATTCACCCTTAGGGAATCTTTCTTTGCACAGATGCGCTAGGATTTGATCCGCTACATTAAATTGTACCTCCCGTCGTTTCAGATCGGCTTTCTATTTGTACCTTTGACTATTATCCTATAATTTTGACTTCACCTACTCATGTAGGTCATTAATTGCTCTGGTGAAATCTTCGCCATCATCACTTCTTCTCTCTAATTGTCCCAAATCTCGTAACTCATGAAATCCTTGATGATGCATTCCATACAAGATCTGGAAAGGACTACTTCCTGTGCTTCGATTTGGTGAATCATTGTAAGAAAATTCCGCTTGAGAAAGTACATAATCCCACAAAACCCAAATAGACTAACTCCTTTTGAAAGAAAGAACATTTTTTTAAAGTTATCAGCAACTTATTTTTCTATAACTTCTCCAGAACATATCTAATGTGTTGAAAATTTTCTTCCTTGGTCTTGTTGCAAATCAGTATATCGTTAAGATACACAATTACAAATTTCCCAATGAACTCCTTCAACATCTCCTTCATCAGGCGCATGAAAGTGCTAGCGATGTTACTCAACCCAAATGACATCACCAGCCATTCATACAGACCTTCATTGGTTTTGAAAGTTGTTTTCCATTCGTCCCCTTCTCTTATTCTAATCTGGTGGTATTTGCTCTTCAGATCTATCTTCAAAAAATATGTTGCTCCCCTCAAGTAGTCCATCATGTCATCCATTCGCGGCAATGGAACCTATACCTGATAGTAATTTTATTTATTTCTCTCGAATCCATACATATCCACCACTCGCCTCCTTTCTTGGGAGCTGAAACTGTCAGAACTGCATAGGGACTTAAACTTTCCCGTATCAATCCTTTGTCCAACAATTCTTGTACCTGCTTCATGATCTCTTCGTTTTCCTTAGGACTCATCTGGTAAGCAACTTTTTTTTAGTAAAGTAGCTCCAGGGATGAAATCTATGTGATGACTGATGCTCTGCTTTGGTGGTAACTTATCCGGTAAATCATCCACCACAATGTTGTTGAATTCCCATAAAAAATCCTGGATTTCTTCAGGTAAGTCAGAAATTTCTGTATGCAACAACACTGCTCTCAGTCTCCTTACAACATCATACTTTATCTCGTTATCTTCAATCTATTTTAAAAGTTCTTTTCCCCCCATCAACATCACTTTTGTCCCACTAGTTTTTGTTGTTTCTTCTTCCTTGATGGGTACTAGTGTATGCTTAACCCCGTCCTTGACAAACTTCTAACATTTTGTTTTCCCATCATGAACAAATTTTCGGTCATACTGCCAGGGTCTACTTAGCAGAATATGACACAAGTCCATGAGCATGATATCACAAATCACTTTGTCCCTATACTTGCCAATATGGAATTCCACCTCACACTGCTCATCAACTAGTAGTTGATGACCTTTCTATAACCAAGACACCTTAGAGGGAGTTGAGTGCTTCAACCTTTTCAAACCCAATTTATCCACCATCTCTGTTGCAACCAGATTATCAGTGATTCCATTGTCTATAATTAGTTTGCAGCATTTTCCATGTGACTTGCACACAATTCGGAATAATGCCTTTCTCTGGGTTTGTTCAGCTATCTCCTTTGCCAGTTTCAGCAGTACCTTATTCAAAACTAAGGCCTCCCCTGTCTTTAGTACATTCTCTACCTCTTGGGGTGGTGCCTCTACTTCCTCTGTTTCAACAACACATGCTCCTCTTTGTCCAGCCTGTTCTCCTTCAGGACACTTAAAGGACCTGTGCCCCACTTGTGGCACTTGTAACACTGGTAGGCAGCCCCACTGCCTCTGCAATTACCCCTTCCTCTCTGGTATGGCCTTCCTCCCCTAGTGCTACCTTCCTTTTTTTTTATCCCTGAGGTCTTTGAACTGTTGCCTTCTTCACTATTGTTGGCAGTCCTTCCTTTGCCAAAGGATTGTCATTTCCCTCTATCAGATCCACGTCCTCTTCTGGCATTCTGCTTCCTTGTGATCTTTTCTTGTACCTTTAAGGCACTCTGGTATGCTTCCTCTATGGTTTTTTGAGAAAGAATACTTATCTCGTCTAATATATCCAACCTTAGTCCATTCACAAACCTTGTTGTCCTTTCTAGGGTGTCTTCAATGTAACTAGCTCTCAAATTCACCTGATAAAATTCTTCGATATATTCTTTCACTGTCATTCCTCTCTGCGTCAAATTCTACACCTATCGATATAGAGCAATCTAGTAATCGTTGGGAAAAGACTTACCCTTCATCTTGGCGACCATTCTGGTCCACTTTTTAATAGGTAACTTGTTTGATCTTCTCCTTTCTGCTTGGACATTGTCCCACCATAAGGCCACATGTCCTTTTAACTTGGTGGTAGCGAATTTAACTTTCCTATCTTCGCTGATCTCCTCATATTCAAAGTATTTGCCTAACTCACTAATCCAATCCAACAACACTTCTGTGGAAAAACTACAATCATAGTTTGAAATCTCAGGCTTTGGATAACTACTAGCCAATAAAACTGACCTTAAAAATCTGATTTTGGGTCCTTCCTCATCTAATCCATCTATCATAACTACAACTTCTTCATCATTGTCGTCTCCTCCTTCTGGATCATGTCTCCTTACTGCTTCTATTGCTATCAAACGAGCATTTAGGATCCTAATCTCTTCTCTCAATCCTTCATCTACTACCCTTCGAATAGCTCTGCCACAACCTCTTCTTCTGACTTCCATTTAATAAAACCAAATTAACTCTAACCTTCCCTGATACCAAAATTTGATGGGACCAGCCATGAACACCTACGACTTATAATTAATTGTTGATTGTATAGTTGATTATTTTATGGTTGGCTGACTTTATGGTGTAGTACGGGAGGTTATGTGGTGAGGATAACTATCCTCCTCCTCGAGCTTGCTTCTCCCACCTCTCCACTATCCTGCGGAAACCCTAACTCTGGCCATTCTATTGTTGCTCTGTAGTTTTGTTGCTTCGTTGAGATCTCAGCTCCTGGTCTCTGGTTGTTGTTTCACGAGGGTTTCATTTGTCCAGCTCTGGGAATGATTTCGTATGAGGGTTTCTACTTGCGCGCGTTGGTGATGTTTCCTGTTACGAGCATGGTTTCAAAGTTCTAGGTCTGGAACCCTGGGTCTCAATTTCTGTTCTCCGTTTATTTGAATTTGGTTATGATTTTGGCTGTGGGTCTTTGTTATACACTGGCTTCGATTACGTTGTTGATTTCAAAGTGTTTGCTTCGTTGTTTAACTGCTTGCTTGGCATTTTGTTGTGGGTCATGGTTACGGGGTGGTTTAGCTCTCGGCTGTCATTTGGCATTCAACCAGAGGTGAGTTCTCCTTCTATGCCTTGTGCTTCTGCCTTGTTTTCTTCTGTCACTAACTGTTCTTGCTCCTTGTGAGCAGTGGGCACTTTGCGACCATGACCTTGGTCCCCAGCCTCCTTCCCTGTTTGCACGGGCTCGACTCCTTTGGTAAGTCTTTCCTTAAACCCCTGCCTTTGTTTTCAGTTTTTGTGTTGTTGGATTTGTTTACTGGCTCTAATGGCCCTGTTTGATGGCCACGCAGGTATATGGTTGGGCTCTCTGTTTGCTAGTCTCATGCCCTGACACCTACGCTTGTATCGGGTAGGGTCACTCCTTGTTATTCCTCTGTCTGCCTATCCGAAGCATTTGCTATTGGAAGTATTCTCCAGGTCCGTTGTTGACGGTTTCGCTTCAGTGTCACTGTTTCTTGGCCTGTGTATTTAAGTCTCCGACTATTTAACTTATGAATTGTAATTATATCGGTCCTATGGTGACCTCGTTGTTTTATTTTGGCGCTGTTACTGGAGGAACTCTGTTTTGATGGCTTGTTTGTATTTGGAACTATATCTTGGACTGTAGATATTCAATATCGATATATACACAGTGACTTCTTTTTGATAATTAAATAGTAAAGGAGAATGGTATGAGTTGTATTTTTACCTATAGATATTTGTTTATTCCTTCGACAGTGATTTACTTGATTCTTTTGCAAGCCCACTTTGTTGTTTTGTTGAACTTGTTCGCATGTTCTTCTTGTTCCTGTGTCAATTATTCGTTCTCTGTCTTCGTTATAAAATGGATAAACGATTTTAATTAAGTCAGGAAGAAAATACTTAGGCTGCAATATATGGATTCAAACTTTCTTTTTTTTCAGAACGATAACATGCTTGCTTCTATTCAATACTATGATGATAATTATAATAGCTTTTTCCTCTTTCTTTTTTTTTGTAAGATCACTGTACAGTTATTAAACTTATTAAACTATCAGTAGTTACATTTAGTGATTCCTTGATAATTGTTCTTTCTTGATTGTATTCTAAAAGTAAATTTTAAACAAAAATAAAAAAATGTAAACAAAAATAAATAATGGGCTAAGACAACCTCAAACTTAACATAAAGTCCTAAATGTCATTAACTAGAAATTTAAATGAAAATTTAAAAAACTAACTGAAACTCCTTATGTTTGCAAAGTCAAACACTCCAGCCATGACCTCCCTTAGCTAGATGCTCCTACGTCAGAACCTTTAGTATATCTTAAAATCCACTTAATTGCATTGCAGTGTTGCTCCCATAGGTTTGCAAACAAAATAGTTACTACTCCCACTGATATAAAGGAACAAGTGCATACCATAGTATACATAAAACTTTTTATGCATAAGAATATAGAATTTTGGACATTTGTTCTTTTTCTTCAATACAAAATTTTGGACATTTATTCTTTTTCTTTATAGTAATGAGACATTGTTTAGATCTAAATCTGAAATAAGAAACAAATGGTGCACCTACTACACATTTTGTATTAGCCATATTGTATTTGTCTAATACTTTTCCAAAATGGTGTTGTTGTGATAACCATAATTTTTTTCTTTTCCGTCACCCATAATTTTACATGCCCAAAATCTTCCTTCGTTGTCCTAAATTTAAATTCTTCATTATAAAAACCTAATTTAATCTTCTTTTCACATGTTAATCATGATCTTATGGTGTTAACAACATGAGAAACACCCTTGTAGCAAAGGAAGGAGGATGTATTTGACATTGTTGTTGTGCCTTCCTTCCTCCTACAAGGTATTAGCAACTTTAGTTTTCTTAGACAACGACATATAAATAGTTTATAGTTAGATTAATTGGTTTTTAAGAAATTTAGGTCACATTAAGTTTAAGGTTCATATATATAAATAGTTTATAGTTAAATTAATTAGGTTTTATGAAATTTAATTCACATTAAATTTAAGGTTCATATGATTTATATCTTCAAATTTATATTTTCTTGAAATGGCAAAAATATCTTTGGAGGAATTAAATTATCCAAAAACGGTTTCCAAAATAGTTCACATCAATTCAAAATTTATATTTTATGGGAGTTAACAAGGGAAGTCACTTTGGGAGGAACTAAATAGCTCTCAATATCCCATCTCATTGAATAAATTGTTCTCTTTCTAATATAGAGGTTAACCCCTACTTAAATTCATCCCACTATAAAATGAGGCTAGCCCTTACTTAAATTAATCTTAAGTGTAAAAATGTATTAAATTTAGGAATAAAATCTTAAATCAAATTAAATAATTTCTTTCTTTAAGTCTGATTGACCAATGTTTGGTGTCAGTAGAGATTAATGAAAAAAGATATAATCCAAAGCTAAAAAATTAAGCAATTCAGTGTCGTAATCATCAACAACGACCTCCCAGGGCGCTTGCACAGTGCCATAGCTTGGGTACACTTAGATTTTTGCCCGGGGTTCAAACAGGCAGGAGACATTATTGCCCGAGAGAGACTGAATGAAAGCAACTTTAGAATGATCCTTCCATGTCATGTGTTCTCGATAGACAACCAAAACTACAAAAGAGGATTGTGAGGGATGACAGATGGTATGATTTCATGTTTCAACAACGGTGTGGGTTAACTTCCTACAAATCTAGGGTAAGTCCTTACAAGCCTAGGTTAAGTCCTTACGAGCTATAGTGTCCATTCTGGAGAGAGACCATGTATATTAATTCAGAGGCCGAAAAAAATAAATAAATAAAAATCATTATTCACATTGCACAATAAAAGTAAACATCTTCGCGCCTCTTATATTCTCAAATTTTGGTTCGAAATTCTACTCTTCTGGAAATTTCGTCGTATTAATCGCTTAGGAGGTTTCGTTCCAAAGATTCTCCATTAAATTACATTTCGTCGTATTAATCGCTTGGGAGGTTTCGTTCCAAAGATTCTCCATTAAATTACAGATATGGAAGGCGAATGGAACTTGAAACCCAAACGGAGCTGAATTGAAATACATCTGAGGTAGTTGCCACATATTCCTCACACCACCGGGTAACCGACTATCGTTCAAATATTTATTGTTGTTGCTACTGACCGCACCTTATTTTCCCTTCGAAGACTGCGGCGCCTGCGTGTTGAATCGTCGTTGTCGCCATCAATTATCAAACTGGACTGACCCCGTTGATTTCATTGAAAGCTTTGGATACGGCCTTCAGATTGATATTCCATTCCATAAGGATTGGTCAAGAGTGTTACGTCAACTGTAGAAGGTGGTTAAAAGTGACACGTTATTGAGTTGGAACGAATATGAAGGTGGTTGAAAATGACACGTTATCGAGTTGGAATGAATATGCTTACGTGTCATTAACGTTGGGTTTGGAATATCTGGGATTGGTTATTCCTTTCACATTAAAATTCCCATTCGGTCTTGGTTTGTGTTTTCATTTTTTTGGATTCCTCTAATGAGGTGAAGGAAATATGGACAGTTAAAAGTGGTTGGAATGAGGATAAAAAATTTCAAAAAAAAATTTTGAATTGTGTTTTTGATGGTGAAAATGGATTTATAACTATCAAAAATGTCTACGATACCTAAAATTTTGAAGTTTAACAACTATAACTTCAATTTGCAAAAATCTTTGCAGAGAAAAAATATGACCAAAATTTCCATAACTTTCCAAACAATTCCTCCATAAATTTCCAAACAATTCCTCCATATAATTAGACTATGATATATTTTTTTTCCAAAATGTGATTGACTCTATAAATCACATCTTGTTGTTTAGTTATGAAAGAGAACCAGTTAACGTAATTTAGTGAACCTGGTATTTACATTTTAAAAGGAGGCTGATTGTGACGTATTATGTAATCAAAATTGTTATTTTTTAGAAGAAAAAAAACGCTATCTTTTTTAATTAGAAACAAAAAGAGAGTACGACATGTTTTGTAAAAAAAAATTGTTATTTTACATCATTTATATTTATATCTTAATTGTTTAGATTTTCTCAATATTCATTTATTAATCACATAACATTGCATATTGTTTCTTAAAAAACTTTAACAAACAATATTACAACGAGATTTTACCCAAAATATCATACCGCAGCTTGTCGAATCTTTTCTTCCATCAACTCAGCATAATCAAAATGGCTACTTATCCGGTAAGAGAAGGAATGGAAACGTGTTTATTTAGGAATAAGAATTTTAATTAATTATCCGTTATTATTAGTTATTTATTTTTAAAATATTATATAATATTATTATTAATAATATTTATGTATTAAAAGTTAAGATTGATTTCAAAAGTATTTATGTTTTTTACATTTTTACTAAATCTATTAATTAGAAAATAATGTGACTCTGACCATTACCACTTAAGCAAGTCTTCTGAAAGATGAATCCAGCTTAAAGGGAGGGAGTTCATATCAAGTATGCTCAATAATTAGAATGAATTAGAGTAGTCCGCTAGGAAAGCAAGCAACAAGGGAGACAAGACCAGACCTGAAAGCAAGGTCTCGGACGGGCTTGCGCTTCCTAGTGCA
>APFE030974863.1:166387-202294 GCA_000404065.3 Pinus taeda | reverse complement strand
TTCAATGTATTTTTGCCTATCTTAAACAGGTATGAGTAATGTGTCATTTTTGTGCAGGACAAAGGGATTTTCAGGGAAACTTGTCATTTTTCACAAACCAAACATCAGAGTCATCTTTTAAGCCCTTTTCTGACTCCTAAAAACATGAAAAGATTGCCGAGCATTTCTTTTACACTCGTTAAAATGGAATTAAAAGACGGTCCCCTTATAGCCCTTTTCTGACCGTAAAAACAGGAAAAGGTTGCCGGATTTTTGTCATTTCAAATTCGATACTGGAAATAAAACGACGTGTCCTTGATCACTTTTTACTTTTCAGGTCAATAACTATGAAAATATCCTTGGTCGCAAGATCAAGCGGTTCTCCTAGGTATTATTTTATACTTTTTCGGGCTTAGGAGACACAACTTTACGAAAAAGTTCAATCTGGAGTCTTCTAAGTTTTTCAGACTCTCTAAATCTGAAAAGCGTCGAGTTTCTCCTATACTGGACTCGTTAAAATTTCACAGTAAAGGACCTGTTCTATTACAAACAGGAACGGACCACTCCTTCTTAGGGTTCGAATCAAAACTAAGTTGGACTCATCCGAAGGGTGAGCTTATAATCAAGCATATGTTATCCTCCTCAAGCTTGTAAAAAATAAAGAGGTACTTGCCAGAAATGATGGGGGAAAAGAGAGAAAAAGTGAGTCTGTTTGTCATACTTTATAACCACTCTTGAACACGACACTTTCATTCACCTGGGTTGGGAAATCCTTTACCTAACAGTTGATCAAACCATATTGAAAGTCTTCAGCCGGTTTCTGGGTAGTCACTTTGGGTCAATCATCACCAAACCATCTGTCGTGTCGTTATGTGTTCAAGAGGTCAGTGCAAATAAGCCATTTATCTGCAAAATGTCTTTCATCCATCTTGACCATCCCTGAGTCAGTCCTTGCAACTAAATTTCTTCAACTTGATCTATGATTTCGTTTTGTGGGCTTGCCTACGACGGATCGCTTTCTATCGACTTCGACTCATTATCTAGAAAGATGATCTAGGAATCGCCAGTACCTTGAAATCTGCGTGCCTCAATGATAGGTTTCTTGCCTTTGACGACAGTTTACATCATTGACTTTCGATCAAAGAAGGATTCCATGAAATGTTCGACACCGACTCATTCATTCACATCTCATGGATTGTGTTGGGTACTTTGAGAACCATTGACATTACTGGTGGTCTCTCTCACGCTTGTTAAACAGTTTACATCATTGACTGGTAATCAAGTGGTTTCTACCATGTTCGACATCGACTCATTTATTCACATGGCTAGAATCGTACCAATTCGGGAAGTAGAGATGAAGACCTGGATCTAGTTTCCACCATCCAGGCTGTGAGGAGTTTTGTATTCATTATATTGTAGACCAATCATAAACAGAGATGGCTGCGCCCATAATGTGTCTACACGAGTCTATGATTATGATGTATTATGAAATCATTCCTGTATCAGAGTAGTTAGTCCAATAGTTAAAGTTTTGATCTGAGTATGGGAATGCCTACCTCAACGATGATATGATCTTATACATGTATTTTGTGTCGAAAATTGCAGGTTCTGACTGGGCTCTCCACAAGATGATCCTCGAAATGATAAAGTACTTCACCCTTCCTATATGATATAACACCCTTATCTATTACAGGCTTCGTACTTTAGGGGGCAATCTGTTACACTGAAATTTGTCACCATGACTATCTGCAGTTAATATGGCTCCATCAAATAGTCATATTATCCTCCTTGTCAAGCCTCATACCTCTGCTCTTCATGTCAAACTTCAAAAAGAGAGAAAGTCACTTAAAAACATGTTTAACTCTGGGTACGCAGGTTCTCTCTACCTTGCCTGCGTGTACGGACTCCAAACATACTATACCCGCGTACTTGTACGCTCTGTAAGCCAAAGGATGGGTGCGTACCCCTGTAAAGGTCAAAAGGCGCGAGTTTCATATTAAAAAAGTTACTTGTGGTCACTTCTAGAGCCTTCTAGAAGAGTGTTTGACGTGTATTGAGCGCCTCTAGATGGTTCATGCATCCCTATGATAGACGAACTTATCCCATCAAGAGAGGAGCTACCCCATCCAAAAGAGGGAGTATCCCATTGATGTTGGAACTGAATAACTTCCTCTAGAATACTATAAATACAGTCATTGGGCCAGAGGAAAGGAGGTTGAAAGCTGAACATTCTAAAGGGTAAATGCTGCTGGAATTAGGACTTCCATTGTTGACTTGTGAGGAGAGATCACTATCCTTCCTTGTTGCCATATTGGGAGTGGGTGAGCTTGTCAAAGTAGAGGAAATCTCTTGTTGGACCCTGGGAGGAGCTTGCACAACACCAAGGCTCAGGTTGTAATGGTTCCTTTTTTGTTTCCTTAATACAAATCAGTCCATTCTTCTCAATGATTTTTGTTGTTAATGAATTATTTCATGTACTCCTTGGTCTATATGATGAATATGCTTTGTTTTATGAAAATTCAGGTGTTATGTAATCGTTTGACTGTTAGTGTATGCAGGTCTTAAAGTGAAGGAGGAGCTCATCTGGATCAGCAAGGCTGGACTGCTACAACAAGCGTTGGACCTAAGGTAAGATCGAAAACACTTGGTTTCTCATAGAATAATGTATGTTTAGAGAAGGATTGCTCTTGTTTGGTTTGTTTGTCACTAGAGAATCTTAGACTCCTAGGGAGGTTAGGTTTGTCCGCAAAAATAACTCTTTCCGCATGACACTATGTTGAAATACATGTTTTTGATTTACTTGTTTTTTATGTTCCTGCTTCTTCCCATCTCTCTTGTTCCATTTTCTAGATTTGAACATTCTTTTCCACTACTATTGTGAACATATTTCCTTTATCCATCACCATAATGGTGACTTCCTTAGTGTGAAGGTGTTCTATAGTTGGGTTGAAGCTATTTCCTGAGGGCTTGAATATTTCCATTCTTATTCTTGATTATCTCCTCAGCTACCTTGACATAACTAAGATCATATCTTAGTCTAATAATTAAGTCTTCTAAAGTCTTAATCCTAGTGTCCTTGGCCAGAGAAGACATTCTTTCAATCTTCAACTATGAGTGCATATTATTTAAAGAGATGTAGTTTAGAAGAATTGTGGCTGAGCATGTTAATGTCGAGTAAATAATACCACATGCTTTCTTATGCAAATCGATCTGATTGATTGCATGAACCTTTTTAGTATAATCTTTAGCACTTTTGGGGGCTAGCACTATAGGTTCCAAAGTGTCCATTTGAAACAGCCCCTTTTCTAATTCAAATGCAGACAACAATCTATGTTGAGTGGTGACAGTTTGCTTCCAGAACAATGAATATGTTGAAGATTTTAAAGTTTCATTCTTCAACTTCATCTCCCTAAACCTTGTAAAAATTATCTTCTTTGGTGGAATCTAAGAGGTAGAAGAGATAGGAGACTCATTTGTCTCCTCTATATATGGGAAATAAGTGGTAGGAGTTCCTATCAAAACCATAATAGTTTTCTCCTGTGAATCCTTTTCTTCTAAGGATTCTTCTTGAATAGTGATTACTTGAGGATCAATTTTACTATTAGACTTAGTAGTGGTATGGGGATCCTTCTTTCTTCTCTTGAACACAAGGAAATATGTAGCCTGTGCTTCTGAATCTGTAGGGGACATACTTTCCCTTGGCCTCTTGATTTCTTTGTCTTTAGGAATAGGAGTTTGCAAAGAAGATTGACTGACTAACTGCTCTTCAGCCTCCTATAATGTGTTTTCCATCCACTTCTACTGGTTATCATATTTCTCTATCTCTGGCCTAGGTGTATGTTCATATGGAGTTCTCCTTTTTTGAACACTTACCTTCAAAATAATCCCTAAAGTATCATATGACCATTTGAGGCTTTGTTTGAATTTCATATGTTTTGAAGTTGCCTCCACTTCCTCTGTTGTTTCTCTACTACTTACAATATAGGGACCTACGTGTGACTTTAGTTTATATTTTTTCTTCTTCTTATTTGATACAAAGTGTAATTCATCCATGTTCAATATATGTCTAGCATATTCTAATGCAAAAATTCTCACTAGCACAAACACTAGTAATCGGTAGGGAGGAAGCTCACACCCATAGATATTGATTTCTATATAGTTATGGCATAAATACCAGTCTCCATCCTTTGACTAATCTGAAAGGTGCAAAACCTTCTTGATTTCTGGTGAAATTCTTGATATGACATCACTACATAGTAAACATAAGGATGTATGAAGAAACTTATCTACAAAATCAGTATATATATACTCTTCTATGTTTCTTCTGACTAGAGAAGTTTAATGAATAATTGATAATGGGGTACCCTTGTCATCCATATTCTACAATTGAAACTTGAACATATCTACCTGTTAAAATAACATTAAATATACTAAAACTTATTGATGTTTGAACACACCTTCAACATTAAACTTCAGAAATTGTTCATGTATGCTATCCAATAGAAATTCACTATAATTAAACAGTTTTGAAGGCTTATGACCAACTAAAAATACTAATAAAAATACTAAAACCACCTCATCAACCCATTGGTCTGTATGATAACCTAATAATTTAGTAACTATAGAAATGACTTGCCTTGAAATTTATGGGAAAATAGAAACAGATTATGGGGGATTTCTCCTAAGAAACTCAAAATTTTCAGGTAGAAAGCATTGGAAAATGTGGGCTCGCTAGGGGAAGTTAATTTTCTTATATATTTCCATTAGTGCATTAGTGGAAAATGGATGCAGAGAGGCCTGAGGATTTATCTGTGAGGCTTGGAAAATTCTCTTTGGGGAAATGGAAAAGAGGACCTCAATGTTTTGGGCAATTACTGCTTTTTCATTGGGGAGGTATCTGGGATGACACCAGGTAGAGAATTTAGGGACAAATTGAGTTTGAGGAAAGGTAGACTGAGAAAGAAAATATTCCCAGATTCTTAAATCATCACTTTGATATAAGTTTCTTTTCTTTTCCCAATTATGGAGCTCATACAGATCAAATTTGAATTAGGTTTCATCTATTTTGTATTGGGTATCAATCAAGGGAGGTTTATATAGATCAGGGACAGGGATATCATGGGATCCTCCTCGGGCATCTTTCCTTTCCCCTTATGTGACGAAATTTTTAATTACACAAGAGTGTTTCTAGGAAAACTAGTATTTCTAAGAAATGCTAGCCCTCTAGGCTTGGTAGCTAACCTAGAAACAACAGTCAAATAAATTCACTATCTTTCCTATGAGTGATAGATAAGAAAGATATTATGAAATACCAACCTATAACTTTCGCTTGAATCCTCGCTTGATCTTCCTCTCGTTTGGCTGATCCCGTAACTCCTTCCTGTACTTAACACACTTGGAGAGTACCTGCAAAGCTACAGAAACAAAGACCTGTCAAAGCATAATGATCCATCATAGCATAAACATCATAGAGTCAGAAATATGATAAACAAATGAATGCATTTACAGTTAATACAATCAATTGGTAAAAATCTTGAAGAACTTTGTTGATAACAAGGAGAATTACAACCCATAAGAAGTTTCATCCAGTGCCATCCTCCCAGCTTCAAGCCTTCTTCACCTCATGAATCAGCAAGAACATACCAATAATAACACAATGCTCTCACCTCAATACTGAAACTAACAACACTTCCTTACATCTCAGAATAATTCAGCCTCCTTGATATCTTGGATGAGAGATCCTTTTATAGATGATTGCAGGAGGTTGAGTCCTCAATGGGGATGATGAATGCCTTTCTATTTTTAGGAATTGGTTCCATGAAAGAGGTGAATTGGAGGTGGTTTCCTAATTCCCTTAGTCATCCTTGGGCGAACTCCGAGGGGTAAATGGAACAGGAGAAGTTTCCATGAGCAACTCAGTCACAAACTCTCCTGGAATTTTGTCTTATCTCGCCCATCGCACCTTACAAAGGGTCAAATTGTGATGCATAGCACTTTGATAGTGCAGTACCTATTTTGCATAACATCCTAACACAGGGATTTCAACAATGATTCATTTTAGGCACTTTCTAGATGATTTTTGAGATGGAACTTTTGGGGAATGAGGCATTCAGATGACTTAGTTCCTTTAGGGCATAAAAAAACTATTTTACGGGTTGATGAACCCTAATACATCGACATGTGAGTTGGGATTGATGTGCCCAAATATGTCTATAACAGTTAACCCCTAAAGCATGAGGTTGTAAATGTCTATGTCGGGTGAAATGCTTTATCATGAGGATCGGAAGTTTTGAACTGGAAGATGACCTGCATCAATTACAGTACAATACATCATGATAATTGTATTTTCTTCATGAACTAGCTGAGGGAGGCATTCCCATGCTCATCTTATAAAATTTCATTACATGTACATATATCATATAGTCGTCTACGGATATAGATTTTTAATCCATGATTAGGATGACCATCTGTGTAAAGCCTTTGTACATTTGATGTTTTTGTACTCCTGAATATATCGCAGCCCGGATGGATGAAACTAGATCCGGGGTATTCAAACTCATTCAATATTCACTCAATGTACAAGTCAAACCATGTGAAAATATGTTCTAGGGTCAAACGTGGAGAGAAATCGTCTGATTACCAGTCAATGATGTAAGTTGTTAACAGACGCGAGAGGGATCACTAATAATGATGATGATCCTCAAGGTACTATAGTACATTTTTCATGGTGTGAATGAATCATTTGATGTCGAACACCATGAAAAATATTTTAGTCGAAGGCCATTGATGTCAACATGTCACTGGAAGTGAGAAAACTTGCCATTGATGTATGAGAGCTTCAAAGCACTGAAAGGGTGTTTCTAAGTCAACTTCTTGGATGATAAGTTGATGTCAACAAGAAGCAACTCATTGTAGGAGGACCTCGATGTATCCCACATCTACGACAAAAAACGAGGTAAATTATTTTGGAGATGAAAACGCAACTGACGACACAAGGTTCAAGAATGGCGATCATGAAAATGGAGGTTTATAGTATTGCAACGGATGAAATTTTAACTAGATGACTTCTCTTGAACATATCGACGACACTGAGATGAATTGTTAGCATTGACCCAAAACAAAAGTGATGGATGGTGTGATAGACCAACGATATGATGACCATCAAACTGAATGTCCCAACCCAACTTAATCACGGAGATGAAGTGAAAGTATCATGTTCAAGAGCGACTCGCTACCATAAGTTTCCAAGATTTTTCCCATTTTCCCCAATCATTGCTGACCAGTACCTCTTTATTTTTATCAATCTTGAGGAGGATAGCATATGCTTCTTCTATAATTTTCCCTTCAAGCAAACCCATCACTATTTGATTTTTTAACAAGTCTAGTGATGGTGACTCGGTCTTGTCTAGATGGACAAGTTTGCCGCTATTATGATATTTTAACGAGTTTAACGATAAAGATAACTCAGTCCTTTTCATGTTTAGAGAGTTTGAAAAGGGACGAAAAGAAAACTCTATAATCTCTTTTTCGTAAAATAATCCCTAAGGTCCAAAAAAGGATAAAATAATACAAGAGAGATGTCGTTTCCAATACTTTAACGAGCTGGAAAAGCCAAGCGCTTCACTATCTTTTCTTATTTAGAGAGTCTGAAAAGAGTTTAAAGATGACTCCATTTTGAGGAACGAGTGGTGTCTAGGGTAGCAAATAGTTCTGGTGATGTTGGAACTTCTCAAAACATGTTGATTTATGTGAAGAGGCTGGCTAATAAGACCACTTATTGCAACTATTCCTCAAAAAGGGTAAAACAACCAAGTGAAAGGATATGATTGGCTAAAGAGATGATGGTGATGGAATGAAACAACCAAGGATCATCTGATAAAAGAGGCTGATAATATGGAAATCACAAAGGTTAAAATGGAAATGGGTTCATTTTTAGACAAGCTTGAACCATAGGGAACTATGCTTGGATTTAGTTTCATGTTTACACAAGCTTGAAATGAAAAACTATGCTTGGATTCAGTTTCATTTTTACACAAGCTCGAAATGAAAAACTATGCTTGAAAATGGTTTGCATGCCCCCATAATGATGAAAGGGAGAGTCTCCTGTAACTAAATGGAAGTCCCTATGATGATGCAGGACAGTTATCCAGCACCTCTTTGGTTTCATCCAGATTGAAAAAGGTGAATGGGGTGATTCCCTTCACATAACCTACAAAGAAACATATCTTTACCACTAGGTGCATGCCCCCCCCAGCTTCATTACATTCACCTAAGTAGATGGCTCATGGCTATCAGGTGAATGGAATGAAGGTTCCTTTATGAGATTAAGTGAAAGAATCGACTTGGAACTTGCTCCAGGGGACGTTGTTTCATTTTTTAATGAGCTTGACACAAGAAAAGGAACTCTTCTCAGATTACTTGTTTCATTTTTTAAAGAGGTTGACACAAGACCACGGACTATCCTCGAATACCCTTGCTTCATTTTTTAACGAGGCTGACACAAGACAACGAACTATCCTCGTACTCCTTGTTTCAATTTTTAACGAGGTTGACACAAGACCAAGAATTATCCTCATGAACTTGTTTCATTTTTTAACGAGGTTGACACAGTAAAAGAACTATCCTTTATACCCCTTGATCATAAGTCATAAGTGGTCATGAAAGAGAGATCTAGTTCCGATGCCCCCAGTACATGATGTACAACATCACTGAATTGATTGTCAGTTGATGTAGGTATGGAACAAGTTGCCACATAATTAACCCATGGCAGGGATGCTACCATTGGTATAAATGGATCATTTAGGGATGATGGTTGACTAGAAACTATATTTAGACTAGGAAATGAAAGCTAGTCAACGGTGACAATTTTGCCTTCATGTGGGAAACACATCACTCAAGAGAGTGTGGAAACAATAGCTCCCATGCCATAAACATAGTCGCTCCCTAGAAGTAAATTGTAATCTAAAGGGCCTAGGACTACCATCACGTTCAGATAAATGGTTTTCCCTGCCAAATTAATAGGTAACTAAGGAATGATCCCTTACGGTCGACTGGTTCCTGTGTTAAATCCCAACAGATTCTGTGTAACAGGCACAAGAGGTGGCAAACCAAGTGCTTGCCAAGCAGTTGAGGAAAGGATACTCACTGATGCACCTTCATATATAATAGTGCCAGATACAATCATTTTACAAACTTGTACTATGATCTGGAAAGGCACATAAGAAGGAAGGTGGAATCCTGCCAGTCAATTCCAATCAAAGGAAGTGAGTAGACTACTTGGAGGGGGTACCATAGAAACAGGAAAATTGACCCCTTGAGTTATGAGAATTGGAGGATTTTCCTCCTATCTTGATGGAAGATGTGGATTGTGCCCAAGCTCATTTGAATCTGAAGAAATAAAAAGAACTTGAGTGGTATCATATTCACTCTCTTCGGGAAAGGTATGATTTACTGAAGGTGAAATTGGGTCAACTGTTACCTCAACCTATTGATTTGGGTCGGGTATAGACTCATAGGATTCACTTTCAAATTGAGTGGGTTTGACTGATGCTTGATTTGAGTCATTTAATTCATCTACTAGTGAAGGATTAAGGGATAGTTTCCTGTAACCAGATGAAAGTCGTTGTGGTGAAGCAGGATGGTTATCCAACACTCTTTTGGCTTCATCTGGATAGGGACAAAGATGAATGGGGTGATTCCCTTCACATAACCTACATGGAAACTTGACTTTTCCCTTCTTTCCATGAACTTTGCTATCACTAGTTGATGGTATGTCGCCAACATGATCTCCAAAGGTTGATGACACGAGATGATGTGAATGGGAATACCATTCTTCTAAGATTTGAGGAATATCATGACAATTTCAAAGAAGATGGTCTCTTGCACAAAGTTCACATGGATACTGAACTTTGTGAGGCTTAATGGAAGCTTTCTCATCAAATTTTGCATTCAAAGAAATGATTGCTTGGTTGCCCCTCTGCTAAATTTGCTTCTTCTTCTTCTTCCCTTTCTTCTTCTTCTTAGCCACCTGGTTCCTAGTACCAATAATTTTACCAGGCGAAGAGGAAGAAGGGGAGGAAGAAACAAACAAGGAAGAAGGCAAAGGGTCAAATTTAGGATCAACTGGAGGTTGATTTTGTCTAGTTGGAGGTGTACTTGATTGTAGAGAAATCATGACATTTTGAACCAAAGAGGTTGAAAACAACCATATTGGCAAGCCAATGGTAAATTCCGGACGGGACAATGTAGCCATATATGGAGCACCAATATTTCTGAAAGGAGGAAAAGAACTAGGATTTCCATCAAAAGAAATTCCTTGATCGGTAGACTCCAGACTTATCACCATATTTTAAACCTAAGATCAACTAAGGAATGAGCATGGAAGATGTTATCCGCGGCCAATTAATTTTACGACACTTAGACACAACTTTTCTTTTTCAGTTTTAAAGAGTTGAGAGAAAGCTAAAGATGGCTCTAGCCGCCTTTGATTTTTAATGAGCCTAAAAGGACAAGTTCTCAGATGATCCTTTTATTTTTAAAGAGTCGAAAAGGAATGAAAGTGACTATCCTGGAGACTCTAGACAAGAGGTTTTACCAGACAAATCGCGAAACTGCAATATACACCTTGGTGATAAATTAAAGAGAAATTACCAAGGATTTTACATACAGCAGTCAATCTTCTCGAATGTCGTGTTCAGTGCATTGCAATCGGTAAGGCAACAGACTCGACTTCCTAGGGATAAATTATTTTGACCTATTGGGGTCTCCCACTATATACACGAGGGTACAGGGAGCACAAGTCTGTACTATCACTTATCATATCAAACAGGAGGAATCACCCAACCTTCAGTGAAAACGACAGCCACCAGGTTTAAAGTCACCGAAACACGTCTCCAGCCTAGACCTCTAGATGTGTTGGGTTAAGTTCTAAAGCGTTGTTAGATTAATTGAGGTTCATTTTAAGTTGATCTTTCTTAAAGATTTGCCTTTGAAGGTTCAACACATGATGTATGTTTTCAATTCCTAAAATGCAACTATCATGATAAAAAAAAAATTGATTTAGTTTGAACAATAAAAACCTTAGCTACTAAAGGATAGAGCAAGCAGATCTTTAACAAAGAGCAAAGAGAACATCTAATGCAATTTCCCTAGTTATTCCTATCAAGCATTCGCAAACCTTAATATGCATAATGCAAAATGTATGTATTTGTTTTCAGCTTCCCTTAATGTGAATGCGACAACAAGGAAAATTAAATGTAGAAATGATTCAGAATACTTCACACAAAATGGCGATTTGCAACAATTTTTCTTCAAAGAGAGAAAGGAGGACTAAACAACACTTCCAATTTTGAAGAAACAAAATTTTTTGACACTTTGAATGAGATCAAATCAAATGCACAAAATAGTTTAATCGATTAGCTATGAAGGAATATTTTTACGACACTTCACTTTTTCGACGAAATTGAAGACTTTACGACACTTTTCAATCGAAATGACAATCGATCAACACTACTTTTTGATAATGGATTGTAAATGACAAAACAAATACATAAAAACATTCACCAATCCTAGTCTAAATAGGGCTGAATTAAGCAATGAAAGTTGGTTTCAGTGATGAGACATCATTCATGTTCAGTAAGCAATCAAATAAAGATGAAAACTGGTCAAAAACCTCAATTCCTAGATGGGAAAATTGATATTCATTCAATCATCACACTTTCTCTTTGAAGACAGTGCTATGCATAGCAAGTCACAGTTCAGGACAGTGTGATGGTCACAGGGAACGATTCTAAAGTTATTTTTGGCTCAAATTTGATGCAATTTTCAGTGGATTAAGCTTGATTTCAATGAAAAATAGCAAGTAAAGTGTAGTGGAACGTTATAAGAGGCTACTAATCTACCAAAAAGGGAATTCAGACTCCCTAGCAAATTCACCAATTTGTTTGTGGGAAAACTAGTATTTCTAAGAAATGCTAGCCCTCTTGGTTTGGTAGCTAACCTAGAAACAACAGTCAAAGAAATCCACTATCTTTCCTATGATTGATAGATAATAAAGAGATTATGAAATACCAACTTGTAACTTTCTCTTGAATCCTTGCTTGATCTCCCTATCCTTTGCCGATCCCGTAACTCCTCCCCATAGTTAACACGCTTAGAGAGTACCTGCACAGCTACAGAAACAAAGACCTGTCAAAGCATAATGATCCATCACAACATAAACATCATAGAATCAGAAATATGATAAACAAATGAATGCATTTACAGTTAATACAATCAATTGGGAAAAATCTTGAAGAAATTTATTGATAACAAGGAGAATTACAACCCATAAGAAGTCTAATCCAGTGCTATCCTCCCAGCTTCAAGACTTCTTCACCTCATGAATTAGCAAGAACATACCAACAATAACACAATTCTCTCACCTCAATACTTAAACTAACAACACTTCCTTACAACTCATAATAATTCAGCGCCCTTGATCTCTTGGATGAGAGATCCTTTTATAGATGATTGTAGGAGGTTAAGTCATCAATGGGGATGATGAATGCCTTTATATTTTTAGGAATTGGTTCCATTAAAGAGGGGAATTGGAGGTGGTTTCCTAATTCCCTTAATCATCCTTGGGTGAACTCAGAGGGGTAAATGGCAGAGGAGAAGTTTCTAGAAGTTTCCATGAGCAACTAATTCTCAAACTCTCTCGGAATTTTGTCTTACCTCACCCATCACACCTTATAGAGGGCCAAACTATGATGCATAGCACTTTGACAATGCAATACCTACTATGCATAGCACCCTGACATAGGGCTTTCAACAATGATTCATTTTAGGCACTTTCTGGATGATTTTTGAGATGGAACTTTTGGTGAATGAGGCATTCAGATGACTTAGTTCCTTTAGGGCATAAAACAACTATTTTAGGGGTTGATGAACCCTAATACATCAACATGTGAGTTGGGGTTGATGTGCCCTAATATGTATATAACAAGGAGAAATGGAGGAACAAAGATACCAAATTGTTTGTTTAACTGAAATTGCAGAGAGAGATGGCTTGCATATGGCATTGGTAACTTCAAAGTGATTTGAGCTTGACCTACACAATTTAAATAAGTGTTGAAAGGGAAAAAAATTGCAAGTTTTCGAGGGATTTTTATAACGGGATTCATAGGCATTGTAACATAAATATTACTTTTTTGGGAGTGGGATATTACTTAGGAATGGATTGTTTAGTAGGAGGGATTTATGCCTAACATTCATTTTCAATTTGGCGAGTGATTTGAAAGGTAACAACTGAGTGACATGGAGTAGAGGTGACATGGATGGCAAAATGGATGATAGGTGGGCATACATGAATGATGGGATGGAGGATAAGTGGATGTGAGGGAATGGCTCAGGGGTTAGCCAATAAAGGGAGGAGTGCTATGACATTTTTCTATCGGAGGAGGTAAGTAGTTTATAGTTTTTGAGAAGGGGGACCTAAAATAGCTGAAGATATGCAATGTCCCCATGAGTGGTATTCGAAAAACTTATTTTCGGACCCCCCCCGGTTAAATGTCAATAGAGTTGGAAAGGGGGGAAGGTGTCCTAAATTCATCCCCTGCCATTGATCCAGGGAGGTGTGATATCCACCTTTTTTTCTCGCTTGGGCTTGATCACAAGCCGAAAAAATGTCAAAAAACTATCTCTATTTACAATCTAACAATTGATATTTGATTAATTAACATAAGAGGATTAATAATAACACAAAAATAATAATGGTGACATTTAAACAAGCGCGCCTTTAATTTGGGATTTTTTTCTTCCTTTTTCTATTTTCTTTCTTTTATTTTTTGTATTTTTATTTTATGAGCTAAAAAACTTAAAATGAAAAATAATTTTTTACAATATCCCTATGGGATGAATGACAAGATAACCAGACTGGACTACTATATTTATAGGACCCTAATAGTGGCTCAAATGGAGATGACATCCTCCCTATGAAGTGTAAAGAACATCGTATATCGGTATCCTTCTCTATTGGGAAATTATTTCATCATCAAAAAACTCAAACTAGCTTGTTTAAATGGAAAATCATAGATATATCAGAAATTAATCTAAAACTTAGGGCCTTCACTTTGGGCTTCAATTTCTGATGACATCCTCCCACACCGGAAGTACTTGAAATAATAAAATGAGATATACAATGATGTGCTTTTGTGACCAGTTGAACTCACGTGAAGTAGTGCTTGGGCAACTTGTCATTAACATGTCCTCCTGGAAATGTTTCTCCAGTCAGATCTTCTAAGAGAAATGAATTGGTTCCACGGAAAGCTCCAATACTGTAAGGGCCTTTCCATAAAATGTTAAACTTTCCATGTTTTCCCTTCTCCTCATTTTTGGAATCACATTTCAAAATAAGGTCATTGAGCTAGAAATCATCTTCTTTGACTCTCCTATCATGAATTATTTTGAACTTATCCTAAATTATCTGTGTATTGTTGTAGACTTCTTCTCTAGTATGCTACAAATGTATCATTTGGTTTATCCTTCTTTGTGAATCATTAGGTTGTGCTTCTATTTTGAGCACCAATTTTAGTATCGTGATTCCTAGGGAAGTATGAAAAACTGCATTTATTCCATAAACCAATTGGAAAGTTGATATTCGAGTTGACTTCTTTGTGCTTATCCTATCAATCCATAGAGAATTTATCAATTTCTTGTGTCAGGATTTCTTGTTTTCTTGCAACTACTTCTTTATGATGCTGACCAAACTCTTATTAGAATATTATGCTAACACATTTCCTTGAGGATAATATGCAGTGGAATGTCCTAATACTGTATGATATTTGTTGTAGAAATAAATCATCTTTCTATATTTAAAAGCAGTATTTCATGTTTTCTTTCAACAGCTTCTTTGTGATGTTGACCAAGATCTTATTAGAAAATTATGCTAACCCATTTCCTTGATGATAATATGTAGTAGAATGTCCTAATACTGTATGATATTTGTTGCAGAAATCAATCATCTTTTTATATTTAAAAGCAACATCATTATCTATGATGATTTTGTGAGGACAACCAAACCTAGAAAGAACATTACCTTCCATGAATTCGATGATTACATAATTTTTAGCCTTCCTAGTTGGAACTACTTCTATCCATTTGCTGAAGTAATATGTAGTTGTCAAAATCCATTTGTGTTGAGTTGAATATATTGGATAAATTTCTCCTATAAAATCTAAACCCCACTATTGGAAAGGGACCTCCACTGAAATAGCCTTCAAAGGAACAGGTAAGAGTTTTCTCTTGCCTTCAGAAATTTGACACTGATGACTAGTTGAAACCTATTTATGAAGATAAAATAACAAAAGTAGGCAAGTAAAAACCAACTCTCAGGATTTTATTTGATGTGCTTTTCCAGTAAAGATGTCCTCCACAATCACCTTTATGAAATTCTTCCATTACCTTAACTGCTTCATCTTTCAACAAACAATTTAGTAAAATTCCTCCATCATCCTTCCAATATAAATCATGATCTAAACTAAAAAGACTTTACATCTTTTATTTTAAGAAATATTTCCTTGGTTTTAGTCAAACTAGGTGGAGCTTGTAAATTCTGCACTACAAAACAATATATGTGTATTGGGGAGAAGTAACAAAAAAAAATTATATTTGTTGAGTCGCCAACACCTCCTTTCCATCAAGAGAAGCTACAAAATTGATTTCTAATGCACGAAAAATTGATTCAGCGATTAATTTGGCTAATCCCTGACCTTTGATAATCTTTGTGGGCTTTATTTCAATACCAACTCCAAAATTATTGTTATCCATATACCTATTTTTCCATGTAGACCATTTTGATGAAGGAGGTCTTTTACTACTGCACTTGGAACAAAAGTAATTATGTGAGAATGTAATGTATACACTAATATTTCAATGCTTTTAATAGAGAAAAAGCTTGCTTTTCCACGATATTATATTCCAAATAAGAATCTCTTAATGATCTACTGGAAAATTCTATAGGTTGTGATGTCCCTCCATGCTTTTCTGTAATAGTATTGTTGCAATACTACGTTCTGAAGAAAATGAAAAAATCATAAAATATTTAGTTTAATTAGGACTAATCAAGATACAAGCATAGGTCAAGGCTTCATTTACCTCACTGAATGATACTTTAGCTTCAAAATTCCATTTTATTTCACTATCCTTTTTCAACATGTTGGTGATAGCTCTTAATATTTTAGCTAAATTTGGAGTAAACCTTCTCAGGAAATTTATTCTGCCAATGAAAGACTATACTTCGTTTTTGTTTCTTGGGGGATCAATTTTCATGATAGCTTCGATTTTACTTGGGTCAATTCGGATACAATCCTTGGAAATTATATGACCTACCATTTTACCTTCTTCTTGACCAAACAAAGACTTTTTAGGGTTCAAGGAAATACCAAATTTCTTACATTTATCAAAGACTATTTTTAAATGAAACAAATTATTTTCATCAGTTTTGGAGAACATAATGATGTCATCTAGATATATCACAATAAATATATCATTCTCATCTGCAGAAGAAATATCCATTTCTTGTCTTGAAATTTGCTCCTACAGTCATAAGCCCAAAGAGCATTTTCACATACATGAAAGTTCCCCATGGTAAAGTGAAGGTTGTTTTGTCTTGATCATTTGGATGCACTAAAATTTGGTTATAACCTGAAAAACCATCAAGCAATGAAATTATGCTAGAACTGACTACCCTTTGTAAAACATGATCCATCTTTGGTCAAGGATAATTATCTTTGAGAGAAACTTTATCTAGGTTTCAAAAATCCACACATAATCTTATTTCTCCATTATTTTTCCTCACTGGTACCAAATTTTATAGCCATTTAGAAAATCTCAAAGGTACAATAATTTTGGAATTAAGAATCTTTCTTACCTCTTTTTCAACTTAAGGTAAGTGAACGGGATTCACCCTTCTTAGTTTCTGTTTGAAAGGTTTATGTTCCTCTTTAATGGGAATAATATGTTGAATAGTGCTGGTATCATATGCCTTTAAATCTTTGTATCCCCATGCAAAAACATCAACGTATTATTTCAATAAATAAATGTTTTTTTTAGGACAAAGATTTGGAAATATTTATAATCTTTGGATTATTTTTAGTCCCTGTGTTACAATCCTCAACTTCAGTTCCCATAGGTTAAATCTTGGGGATTTGAGCCACATTGTTAAAATCAAATATTTCTTCATGTGGTACCAAACCCCTTGGTATCACAATATCTTTTAACTATAATATTTCAAGTTCAACAGGGTCCTCATTGATTTGGTTCAACACAGCTTAATTGTTATCCTTATCTACACTATTTTTCTATATCAATATGTGAATTCTCAAATTTTCCCTTTAACTGCAAAAAACATTCTAATTATTTGTCACTGCCAAACACTTCCCAATACCTTATGCTATCAGGGACAACAAGTCTATGTTTCACTTCAATTTCATACTTTTTATTTGGGTGGAAAGGAATCTTGCATGTAGTTACTGAGGTAGCTAATGCATCAACTAAGACATTTTGAATTCTAGGAAGCAAAGACAACTGATACTCTTGAAAACACTATGAAAAATCTACGACAATATTTTTGTAGGCCCTCAACCTAGGATGTTTATACTCACATTTAATTTTATTTATGATGAGTTCTGAATCACCATCTATTGAAATCGTTTTAGCTCCTAATCTCTTCAATACTTGAAATCCTAAAAGAAGTTCTTCATACTTAGCTATATTGTTGGTATATTTGAAATTAACCTTGTAAGAATATGCCTTCGATATGATTTTGAGTTTAAGATCCATACACCAACCCCTAATTATTCCTTACGGACTGCCCATCAAAATCCATACTTCAAAGGCCTTCATCCTTTTCATCTTTTGTTTTAGTCTTTAATTTTACTTCCTTTGTTTTTCTTGATTGACTTTCTATATCTGACACTTCTTCTTCTAAGCATATATCACTATATAGAATGAAAGAATCCATGTATGAATGCATAGAAAAAAATGGGTAATTATTGGTGTTGTCTTGGCTGCCTACCATACATTTGATCAATGTTTCCCTATTCAACCTCCTTTGTTGACCAAAGACAGGAATAGTTGCATATATCATGTCCATCTGCAAGGTACCGTACAACTTTTTCCCCTGCCATTTGACAAGAGAATTCCATCTTTAGGAGGTATATCAGCCACAACAATATCCATGACCACACTCTTTGTTGGGATTTGGGCAAGGGTTACACATAAATCCTTGATCAGACTTAAGCATCTTACTTTGCTAGAAAAAAAAGAGTAAAGGTATTTATATGGTTTGTTTATATATAATCCAAGATTTTCCATAATAATTCTAGGCATGAGATTATGTGAAGCAGCAGAATGAAGCATGGCATTGTGAAAAATGAAGTCATGAATGTAAACACTAACATAAAATGGTGACACATTACCATCTTATGACTTCCCTTCAACTTCATGTCCAAATAATAATTTAGGTTGGTCATCACATAAGTTGATCATATACGTTCACTACGCTATATTTAATGATTTTATAAATTGATTTCTTTAAACATCCTTTTTCATCAATTCAGTCAAGGGAACATAAATTTTAACCTTGGATAATTCATTTTCAATATTGAAAGAAGGTCGATGCTTTTCTACTTCTCTAATACTTACATATTGCTTTTTAGGAACATCCTTTAGGATTTCATCCTTTGTTTGTCTTGTAGAAGGTGTATCAACTTGAATCTTATTGGGAGGGCTTGTTGTAGCCTTTTTACTTCTCATATTATATTGTTTGTGTACTTCAATAATAGAATTTTGATATCCTTTTTTACAATTATCTAATTCTGCAAGTATGACTTCTGGCTTTGATAACAAGAATAAATCTTCTTCCTCCTTAGTTAATAAAATAGTGCCTATTTCTCCTTCCCCAAAAATATTCATCTGATTCTCTTCTACCTCATTAGCTATCTCATTTCCTTCGTCTGCATAATTCTCTTGAAAATGAGGTCTAATGTTTTGTTGATCTATTGTTGATCTTTGCTCTCTTATTTAATTTGGGGTTGGTTCCTTCTAAAATTAGGATTTCTAATTTGAGGACCCCCTTGTGGTTCTCTTGGTGGAGTTGTGGTTGTCACACTCATTCTTTCCATCATCCTTTCAATACTTTTAAATAAGGTGTCTAGCTTTGCATTTGATGAAGAAGAAGGTTCTTCTTTAATGATCACCATTATTTCATATTTTAACTTTGCTCTTTTGGCCAACAAATTTTCCTCTACACTAACAACATTTATTTGTATTTCTTATAAGATAGCCAGATTTATCTCTCTCAATTGATAAGCCATATCAACATTAAATCCATCTAGAAATCGAATTAAAGCTAGTCCTAGTGGAGGTTTTATTGTTGTTGGAATATAATTATAAAATTGTTAAATATAATGCAATAATCCTGAACTATTTCACTTGGATATCTCCTTAAACTTTCATATTCTTCAAGAATCTGAAGAGGATTCTTTTTTACTTCCCATATTGAAAGAAATTTTTGGTGAAACTATTGTAGATCTACTATATTACCCACTAACAATCCTCTGAACCATTTTTTTACTTCCCCTTCCAACCTTTGTGCAAAGAGCCTCATTTTCACATCATCATCATCAACTTCTTCTAAGTTTGATAAATCATTCATCTTGTCTATGTGTTGTGTTGTGATAGGCCTAGTGCCATCAAATTGGGCTACATTCTTTAGGAATAGGAGTTTGCAAATAATATTGACTGACTAACCATTCTCCAACCTCCTATAATGTGTTTTCTGTCCACGTCTCTTGGTTAGCATATTTCTTTATCTTTGGCCTAGGTGTAGGGCATATGGAGTTTTCTTTTGTTCAACCCTCGGCTTTGAAATTATCCTTAAAGGATCATAAGACCATGTGAAGCTTGGTTTGAATTTCATCTATTTTAAAGTTGCCTCCACTTCCTTTGTTGTTTCTCTAGTACTTAAAATATAGGGACCTACATGTTCCTTTAGTTTAAATTGTGCCTTCTTCTTATTTGATACAACGTGTAATTCATACATGTTCAACATCTACCTAGCATATTCTAAGGAAACAATATTCCCTGGCACAAACACTAGTAATTTGTAGGGAGCAAGTTCACACCCATAGATCCTAATTTATGTATACTTTTGGTATAAATACCAGTTTCCAACCTTTGACTGCTTTGAAAGGTGCAAAACCTTCTTAATTTATGGTGAAATTCATGGTATGACATCACTACATAGTAAACACAAGTGTGTATGAAGAAAATTATCTACAAAATCAGTATATGCATACTCTTCTGAGTTTCTTCTGACTAGAGGAGTCCAACGAATAATTGATAATGGGGTACCCTACTCATCCATCTTCTGCAATTGAAACCTGAACTTATTTGCCTCGTAAAATAACATTAGATATACTAAAAGTGGTTGATGTTTGAACTCACCTTCAAAACAATGTAAACATTGAAAATGGAACTATAAACTCAAAATGGGAACTCTAGCCAAAAAACCCCAAAAAAAACATGAAAAACAGTGATAAAAACAAAAGGTTTGTATACTGGAACGATTTTTTTTAGGGTTAATTTTCCACATATTTAAAAAATGGTTGTAAAACCAATTTTTTTTAAAGTAATTGTTTTTGAGGAAAAAAACACACTAATGTTTTTGGTATAATAAAATTTTTATTTCCGAGGTATAATTTCAACATTTTTTAGTAATGACAATAAAGGTAAAATAATGGGATCTGAAACACTAAAATTCCATTATTTTTCATCCATGTTGTTAAACATATAATAACGTGACAATAAAGATCGCTTAAATTCTAATTGTTTTCAACCATAACATTAAAAATAAAAATAAAAATTGGAAACTTTTCAACCGTAGAATTAAAAAACTCAAAGTTTTCAACACATTCAAACCATGACATTATGAACAAATTACATGACTAAATTAATCAAAATGTCAATACTTGTAGATTAAATGAAACATAAATTATATCTCTAAGTTATTTTTGCATTGTATATATTCTAAACAATAAAACTCATCATAATTAAAACATATAATCCAAAAAACACAGAAATGACTCATAACTTCATTTAACATCATATGGAAAACATAAATTTTATTTCAAGATACGATGCAAACATTATTTATATAAATTGTCTTAGACAATTATTCAAAACCACTCATATTTTCTTGCACACAATTGACATTCACATCTTCAGATGAATGACTAGATGTAGATGAAGATGCTCCATATTTTTCTCTTTCATCAACTAGTGCCCCATATGAGTCCACATGCATGCCCACCAATTCAGGTTCAAAATTCTTTTGGATCTACAACTGGTTTCTGCAAACTCCTGTCTCAACATTGTTTCTTCTGGTAACAACCTCTTCAAAATATCTATCATCTTGAAGCGATGAGTTCCTCTCTTTGTTAAATTGAAGTCATAAACAAATATGTCAAAATCCTCCAATTTTAAGAGGTCTATGTGGTGACAATTTATATTCGTACCCTTTATTTATCTCTTTCTGCCAATTTTTTATAAACTATCCCCTCCGGCTTGTACACAAAATTGAATGGGTCTGTATTTTTGGCATACCAATGTACTTCAACACCTGCAAAATCTTCATTTTTTGTAATGACCTTTATAACCTTAGCAACCTAGAATGGATAGCCATTAGGATCTCCATATGCTAGCACTGCAATCGTGCAACCTTCCTTAATATCCTATACTGAACCCCTGTAAAATTCTTCCATGGCTTCAGGTTTTGCACAAGATCTTCTAGAACCAATATACATTTCTCTTTCTTCTACCTGTGAAGAATTAATAATACCTTGAGATTTTAATGTTTCTTTCCTCATGTTCATTTGACACATTTTGTGGATAAATAAATGGAGTTTTCAAAGGCATATCATCATTTGTTGTTCTTGAAATGATATCACTTTGATTATTGAAAAATGACTCCCACCAAACTGAATCAGCAATATCAAAGAACGCATATCTCTATCTAATATATTTTTTAATTTCTTCCATGCAGTCATAATAATTTATATATCTATTCTGCATGAATCCATTATGATCTTCATCAATTTATTATAATAATAATATATTTGACACAAATATTGGATGATCCGGAATGAACTTCAAAAAATGCCAAACCTGATGATGGTGCCCATTCTGCAATAGTTGAATACTTCTTGCCCCATGTTAGCGTTTTCCCATCAATTTTTTGATATGAAATTGATGTTGGAAGCTAATGTCATTAAGTTGTTCAATGCATTTCTCCTCACCATGTGATCCAAGAATAAACCTTCGCATGTCAACAATGTCTTCCAACACATCAAAAAATAGGCCCTGGCATGTATGATTTCTTAATACATTCAATTAATGATGGAAATCTCCCAACATCCTTCCTCCCCAATGTGATTGAAAAACAACTGAACATCTAATCAATATGGTCATGAGTGTGCCCAACAAGAAGGAAACCAACCTTTACCTTCTGAAAAAATCTCAATTCACCAAGCACGTCTAGATATCCAAAAACAATCTGATTTTTGTTTTCACAACAAGTGTTGTCCAATTATAGATACAAAACTTCAGGAATATTACCAGACCAATGAGAAAGCACATCATGAATTATGGTTATTGTCAAATTTGTATCATTATGAATATTTGGAGCTATGAATTTCACCCTCGAAAACATTTTCCCATTGAAGACCATACAATTGACCAAGTGATACTGAATAAATTTTCCTCATGTAAATTTTTGGGTGTGCAGACAAAATGTGGTAGAATTGTTTTCTTTTGGTCCATACCATCAATTATCAAACCTAAATATTTATTTGGATTATTAGAACATTTATTTCATTTTTTATACAACTTTTTCGTTTCAATTGTCTGTTATTCACGATGCTCTTGAAGTGATTTGACAATGGAATCTACACAACATAAAAGAAAGTCATTAACAAATACATTTTCATAGTGGCTGACTATAAAATTTAAAAAATTAATGTTATGAATTCTTACATCTTTCCGCCCCTTCACACTTATCCCTTTTTTATTCAAGATAAGTAGATGTACTACAAATCCCCATCCTTGTCTTCACAGGAATAATGACATTGTTGAATTATTTCTTCTATATCTTCACAAAATATTGATATCTAATAAATCAACCATTTCCTTCAACACCTTCTGCATGTTCTTTGTATAAGTTGTAGATTTCTCATCTTGAGAAATTATCTGGAACATGTATTGTCTCTCTATTTGGACTATACTCTCCATGCTTTGAAAGTATGTCTTTCATCCATGACATTGCAGTATTTGATAATGGCCAAAACTGTAATTTATGGCGTACTTCTGAATAAAATGTGGGACCCTTTTCCAAATTTTCTTAGATTATTGGCAGACAAAAATTACCCATTGAATGAAAAAATTTGAAAGCCTTTCTATAGATAAATAAAGACCCAATATGATAATAATAACCTGACAATGTAGGTTTCATGCACCCCACTAAATATGAATTTTGAGTGCTTTTATTCATTGACAAATATCTCTTCCTTTTCTCTAATGGAAACTTAAAATCTGATATGTTTCAAGCAATCCTTTTGACAATATTCACTTGAAATGAGAGCACTCATAGAGCTTCTTCTCATGAGATATTCTTCTCTACCCCTTGTATAACTAGAACATATGGGATTGATACAAAAAGGTTTGCTCCTACTCCTCGATACAATATTTACTGCAAACATCTCCATCATTAGATCATCATCTGTATAAGAATTTTCATCATCATTATGAGGAATATTATCCTCACTATGATCATTTGTGCTTTTGAAATACTGACTTGGAGGATATTCTTCATGTTTCCCTTCCTTAGTGCCACCCTCAAAGTCCTTAGAATTAGTACTAAATTGAAAATTTGACTTGATTTTTATTGGATATTCTTCATCATGTGCATTGTCATTGTTGCTCTCATAGTCCATAGGATTAGGACTACATGGAAACTGTGACTCTTTACTTACTAGAAATTCTTCATCTCGCCCTTCATCATTGTTTCTCTCATAGTCCTTAGGATTAGGACTAACTACTTCATCCTACCCTTCGTGTCTGTTGCTCTCATAGTCCTTAGGATTAGGACTAAGTGCTTCATCCTACCCTTCATCACTATTGCTCTCATAGTCCTTAGGATAGGACTAGGTGGAAAATGTGACTATCTATTTACTGGAAATTCATCATCTTGCCCTTCGTCACTACTGTTCTCATAGTCCTTAGGATTAGGATTAGGACTAAGTGGAAAATGTGACTCTCGAATTATTGGAAATTCTTCATCCTAGCCTTCATCATTACTTATCTCATATTCCATGGATTAGGACTAAGTGGAAATTGTGACTCTCGATTTATTGGAAATTTTTCATCCTGGCCTTCATCATTGCTGCTCTAATAATCCATAGGAATAGGACTAAGTGGAAACCATGACTACCTATTCATTTGAAATTCTTCATTGTGCTCTTCATGATTGCTACTCTCATAGTCCATAGGATTAGAACTAAGTGAAAACTGTGACTCTTTTACCTAAATTAATTTTTTACTTAAACTATATAGCATTTACTATACAATTGAATATTTATTTTATTTTTTATTATATATTCTATCACACATTTGAAATAAATTTCTATATCGCCATAACACGATTTATATGTTAAGTTTTTATTAAAAAAAAAATAATACCACATTCACGATGCGGTAAAAAAATTCTGTAATGTTCACTTTATCATAAATTACTATATCGCCATAACAAGGCTTATATGTTAAAGTTTCTATATAAAAAAAAATAATACCACATTCACCATGTGGTAAAGAAATTCCGTAACTTCTGCTATATCACAAATTTCATTATCACTATTCCTCACATGACATCAAGCCTTTTTGAGGTTCGTAAAGAGACTTGCAGTGATTTTGTGGAGAAACTATATTTTTATCGACAACATATTCAACGGAAGATTATCGCATTTGAAAGGTTAGTTTCCCTTTTACTGTGTGAAAATCTTAAACTCCCATAAGTTTACTAATAGTTATGTGTCAATTGGGTTATTATCTTTGTGTAAAATACAAGACAAAAAACATATTCCAGTAAAATAATATTTAACTTTTTATTAATGAAATTTAGATTTCTTTTAGACATTAGAAATTTAGATGAGCCAAGTGTTGGCTTGATGGGCCCTAACCCAGGTTCAACATTGATTAGCCAAGAAAATCCCTACACTACTGGCCCTTTCAGCATCAATTCGTAGAGCATGGACTAAAGTCTCACCCGAAGCAATATGGGCAGCTACAGGAACCAAGTTTCCACACCCTAAGATGGTAGTGATGTTGCTTTATACCCTAACCCTTCCTTCACGTAGATCAATAAGCCTTTTAGGGCTTATCGATATACTTCCCTTAATTGTCCTCTAGACCTCCGCAAAGGTCTACGACTATATTTTGCGTACCCTAATAGGCGATTCAGGCACTTACATGCCTTTATAATTACTCTTACCATGGTATTATCCAGATTAGCTCAAGTGGTGGATAACTTTAACATGCATTGTGATTATCTTCACGTAACCATATATTCTTTCTTGTGTTCATATAATAAGGTAAAACACATAGATTCGCATATTAATATAGCATGAAATCATAAACCCAGTATTCAACATAACATAATCACATGCATTCATAACAGAAGTAAAATAGCTCATACATAGGTAATTCCATAATACTTCTCTTTATTGATGTTCAGATCTCTCTTACAGATTCTAACTACCCTGTGTACACAATTGTAGTTGTCAGCACACTCAACTGCGGACTTCTACCCTAGGCCTTCGTGCACTCAGCTTTAGAACCTCTTTCCTACGCTAAGACTCTTTTCTCTTAGCCCTCATAGACCCATTAAAACCATCAATTGTAAAAATATACTAAGAACTGCCTTAGAACCTTCTAAGACTCTCCTTTTTATACATTCCCATGGTCTACGGACCAAGGATGTATCTCATAAAGCCGATAACAAGTTACCTAAACTAAGGGTGGAAACCCTTGATGAATGTTTACATCTTCATGCTCCACAACCACAAAATGCAGATACTTTACGTTATTTATACAAAATTTGGGCCTTTAGCCCCAAAACTTGGGCTTTTAACCCCAAAATTGACCCTAGGGGACCCATTCCCAAGAGGCCCCCAACACAAATCAAGTGACTCACCCTCGAGGCATTCTACTGGCACAGATATCTTGTCACGAAGACCTCCTATCTCCACTTTCACTACTGCAACCTCGGTGGTACATTGCATCACCGCTTGCTTAACCTACTTGACCAACAGCTCCGTCGCTGGTCCTGCGCTATCTGCCCGTATTTTCTGTTGTGTTTCCTGCAAACTAGCTAATTTTCCTTCAATGGAAGTTGTCAACACACAGGCTTCATCAAGGCAAGGCCCCAATCTGGCCTTCAATACTGCCTCCTTGCACTGTGTTGCGTTCACATGCTTCTTTAGTGCCTTCACTTCCTGCAGCTTTGCCAGCCTTTGCATGATAGGGACGGTGCGCGCCATCGCTTTAACCTCATCATATCTTTGCTACAGTTCTCGTGCCTCTATTTCCAACCCCAGTACATTGGGATATTCCTGTAGGCTAGTGACTACTTCGAGCGACTGCTTAAAGAGCATAGTACACTCCTACACTATAGCATTGACCATAGCAACGACATCTTTGATAGTAGCCTTGCGCTTCTCTCTGACTTTTGGTGGATTCGAAGGCTAGGCCCTTAACTCGAGCTTCATGATCTTAAGGTTTAGCTCAAACTGAACCTTAGCCAGCTCTATCCATGCGTCATGCACACCTATAGCGAGCTTCTGAATTCTAGTATTGACTAGCGCATCTTCAGGGATATTCAGCGCTGGAACAATTATGCATGCCTTAGCTACTACAGTTGTTGTGTGATCATTCTTCTCCATGATATTATTAAGGAGATCAATCACATACGTCTTTTGTATAGTCATATGGGCATTGTTCACCTTCTACTTGCTGATAACATTCATTGCGCTCTATTGCTGAGCCCAAAGTTCCGCAATTACACCGTATTGTAGGGTGTGAAGGGCTTCTCTTGGAAGCACAGCCAAGTTTAACCCAATATTCTTGAGAACACTAAAAATGGCCCTCTCAACTTCTATTTCTGTGGTCAAAGCCCCATCTGCCAGCGCAACAGCCTAGGGATCCATTATGTGAACCATCTCTGCTACCTTTGAAGTTGTAGGCACCAACCTAGTTGACGCTGCACTTTTCCACCCCACATTGTTCTGCACTTGAGTGGCCTGGATCTAGAGCTCACGCAGACCCATCTAAATGGTGATCAAGGCTTGCTTCTACTACTGTTGTAGTTCCATGGTTGCATCCCTCACTGTGTCCCCAATATCATTCAAATCACCTTCAGTCAAATTGATTGGTTCAAGTGACGACTTGCTAGCCTTAGACTTCTTTCGCAGCCCTACTTTCTCCCTCTCCCTTGTGAGCTTAACCCGGAATGGAATAATCTCTGGGTCTGCTCCTCCCTGTTTGGAGCACTTCTCTACCTCCTCTATCTATGGGGAAGGAGACTTCTGACTCCTATCAGAGTCACACTCTACCTCTTCTTCCTCCCCTTCTGCCTACCTTTTGGTAGTGTGCTCTACTTTGGCTTTGTCCTTGGCCTCCTTCTTCCTTCTTGTGGCCAACTGCTCCATTGTTAACCTAGCCTATTCCTTCTTTCACTTTGCAGCAGACCTACTAGACCTAGCTCATAAGTCTAAGGTTGTATGCCACTCTGCGGGCCAACTCTCTAGGACCACAGGGATTGCATCATTTGTCACCAAGTATGAAGATCATACCATTTTTTCTTAGGGTCCTTCCACGCTCTGACGGAAAGGCAGTGGAAGTTCACCTTGAACTCCACATATTCAGACAACTACTCAAAGACAATTGGTGAGAGCTACGGCTCGTGGTTGATTATGACATGGATGCTTGATTCCATCAAGACCCAAAATATCTTACTATCCTTGACCCTTTTGGGGTCCTTTGTGGCCCAAAGCGAAGAAAACTTTGCTGCTTCTGGTAGATCTAATGTGATCGGAGGAAACTGTCTGTCCTCTGGTAACTCCCACACAACTAGTATAATTGACAGTAACGGCTATGCATAATGGAAGGTCTTGCATTGATCTTGTGCTTCTCTGTAGTTCACAAGGACTCACTACAGAGGTAGCGCACCCAGTTGAATTGTATGCCCTCCGTGCACTGGGCTATTAATGACACAACTAATGACGACACTTCATCTGTGCGACACTTCCTCATTATTTTCCTAGCCAGGATCTCGGTGGCTACTTTAACCATAGTGTTAGTTATGCTAGAAATGGTGTAGTCACGCGGCTTTTTGGAAATCTTGAACTTGTCCTTCATTCATTTGGTGAGATCGCGCTCACCTATTTTTTTGCCAAATGCCATGGCCAGATTCAAACCTGAATACGGGAGCAAAGTGATCTTATGGATCAGCATGTTGGTGATTGGTATCAATTCTCCTAACCACAAACATCCATCGTGCCCCAAGCATAACAGTTGTTTGATCACTATCAAATTTATGGGTGGATATTGTAATGCGGCACCCATAGCATATTCAACAGTCCTACCTTATGCACCCCTTTTATCCACTGTCTCGGCTCTAGTGTGGTCACACCAAAGTCTTTATAGAAGACGTGGTGCATGAATGTATCAGTCGCTATGTGGGGAAACTGCTCATTATTGGCCAGGTCCCAATCCTTGAGTTTAAAATGGGGAACGCGCACTAGGCATGGGCCTTCGAATGTGATCCTATTTGGCAGCAACCATGTGTGAAGTGAGATTTTGCTCTCATCGAGGTCCTTTGGGACCTTCACCTTGCCTCGACGTGGAGGAACGTATTATGGTAACTTGGGGATAGGGTCTAACCCCTCAAAGTCATTGTCTTTTGTGCCCATATCAGAATCCTCCATGGCCATGTTGATCTCTTCTATGTCCTCGTCGGGTTCTAGGTCTACTATCTTTCCCTTCTCCTATGCAATGGGATTTTCTTTCTACGGGTGTTTTCTAGGTGATGCACGCACCAACTGTGCCACTTTCTTCTTATCCTTCTTTGGTTTTGGATCCTCTTTGGTTAGCATAGGCCTCGGCCTGGGTGACCTCGGCGATTTGGGTACTTCTCCAGGTACTTCTACACTCGCTACCTCTGGGGCAGCTCCCTCTGCTGCCATCGCTTCTCCAACACTTGTGGTCTCCACGGGTACCGACATGATGCTAGTTAAGAGCTTCTGAGTTTCCTTTGGTAATTTCTCAAACACTAAACTCACTACTAAAGCCTCGAAACTCTCAAGTTCATGTGTGCGTGAGAGCTCAACACCACAATTCTCAAAATGACAAGTGCTTTTTTTTGGGTAGCCATTTGTAATTTATAGGAAAATTTGAATTCAAATCTGACCGTTCCCCTGAAATTTCATTCATAAATGTTATATTGGAAGTCGATTTTCAAATATCTTTCTCTTAAAATGCGACTTAAATGCCACCCTTGTGGGTGACCAAACCACAATCTCATCATCTTTCTGTACATGCGCCAATTGTCAAAATTGTCTTTTTGTGTACCCCACCATTTTGCAAGCGTAGCACGCAGCGCCCAATCCAAGACCTGGAAGAAATGCTTCTCTGGCACTTCTCTTTCAAATGCATCCAAAAACTTATCAACATTAGTCAAACCATCACAATAGGGTAGACTTCTTACCTCTGATGATACACAACACAATGTTTAGTCATCATGTTGCAATGCAGCGTAGATACTTCATGTAATCGATTCTACCAATGCTCCAACTCTTCGTCTGAATCTAATGTGCAAGAACTTTCATGGTCCCACACAATACATCTATCTGATGAGTTCTAGTATTGCAGCAAGGATGATGCAACTCCTGGGCTACCAGCTTTACTTATCAACCCAAGGTTTGCACAAACTTAGAGGTGACAGTTCTATATGCACAAGTAGAGGTGAAGGCCTTGCCTGTTGTCACTTGTTCATCTGGAAAGAGACCCTAGGGATTCCAATCTAGACTTCTATAGAGTCAGAAGAAGCTTGACTCTTTGATGGAAGAAGAGAAAATCTATTCTAAGAGAGCTACTCTACTGCGATAATGAAGAAAACAACATGTAATGCTAAATCACACCATATCCTAATTAACCATTTAAACAACTAAACTAAGAAGAATTGCTAAATCAACACTAACCTAATGTTGTTATCTAAGTTACATAAGTAAAAAGCATCAAACCAAACTAATGTGTAAGAAATGAAACTAAACTAAGTCTGTTTTTGCGTTTTTGGTGTTTTGGTAAAATAAAGCATGCAAGGAGTCAAGCAAAAGAGAAAGCAAAGATCAAAATCGGTGAAAGGAGGATGTAATGAAGTAGAAGTGCATAGGAACTATTGGATCAATCAAGAACAATATTAATGGGAGATGAACAGTGAAGAGATTATCGGAGAAGATTATGTGAATAGATGGATGAATAAGACTGATGGAAGATGAATGATAGAGATCTTATCATGGGAGGTTAAGTCAAGAGATGGACGAACATGACTAATCAGAAGATGATTGGCAAAGATCCTATCACAGGAGGTTAAGTCAAGAGATGGACGAATAGGACTAATTGGAAGATGAATGGAGGAGATCTTATCGTGGGTGATTTAGTGAATAAAGAAACGAACAGGGTTAACGAAAGATGAGTGGCGGAGATCTTATCGCGGTGATTTACTAAATAGATGTAACGAATAGGGCTAATGGAAGATGAGTGGTGGAGATCTTATCATGTAGGTTAAGTGAATAGATGAATGAATAAGACTAATGGAAGATGAGCAGCGGAGATCTTATTACATAGGTTAAGTGAATAGATGGAAAAATCACATAAGTCATGTGGCGACAGGAGGGTAAAAAATGTGCGGAATCATGGAGCGGGTTTCCATAGGCAGTAAGCAGTTTCTCACGTGCCCTTAAAGTTGTAAGTGGAATTTCAAAATTTTACATGATTAACCTAACTAGGTGACACGTAGCATGACAAAACCACTTTTCCCATGTGCTCTCTAATGGATATCAGTCGTGCAAGAATCCACGTGAGATTTTGAGCGCATAAAGTATTGAGACGACATGATAGCCATTGGATCAAGCTAGATAGATTGACGGTGGAGATTTGGAGTGCATAAAGTCAAACATTGAAATAAATTGGATGGTGGTTTGTCAGGTTTGATGTGGATCAAACAGTAAGGAGATCTATGGGTATAATCCGCTTAATACGTGATTTGTCCACTCAATCTTAAGTATTTCATGCTTAAGGAAATGAGAATATGAGTGAGATCTATTACAAAAGGAAAGTGATTAAAGACAATAACAATGAAATGAACCAAGTACTGAATCAAGACAACAAACTCCAAAGATCATGCGATAACTATAAATCTGAAACAAAACCAATCTACTCTACACTATTGTAATGAAAATGCATCTACTTAAGCAAATGAATGATTAAACCATGAATCTATGTGCTATACTATTGTATTGGAAATGCATCTATTTATGCAAATGAATGATTAAATCATGGATCTAAGCTAGCATACATGTAGAGTAAAGAGGAGCCTCATATGTTAGGGTTGGGCCCTAACCCAAGAACTTCAACCCTCTAAGTTAACTTAGTGTTGGCTCAAAAAAAAACTCATTCGTATTATCAAAACAATGGATTACATAAAAAATTGTCACAAGTCTTGCAACTCAAAAATAAATCAGAGTTTTACAATCAAAAGTACGAATCCTACTAAGGTCCTAGGCCTCTCTACTTATACATCTAAAGTCTCCAACGACTTCCTTAAAGTTAGGGAAGCTCAGCTCCCAAACTAGAGATAAATTGGTGCTTTAACTTCCATTGCCCGACTGCCTTCTAGTCATCATGATTTTGCTAGTTTCACTCCAAGCTGATGGAGGAATATTCAAATGGAGGGGTAGTAAATGAGGAGGATTTCCCTCCTATAATTCCTCTCCCTTGTTCCATTTGAGTTTTGACCAAGGTATTTTCTAAAATTCCTTGCTTTTATCCTTTAATCTTGCATTACATGCACATTATACCACAAAACAAAATATCCAACTCTAACTCATCTCATAAACAAAATATAATCAAAAGTATGTAATAAGTTGTGAGAATAGTTGGTTTGACTAAGCTATGAGGTGAATTAAGGCCCATATAATTACCCAGTGATGAGGCTCATCATCACCCCCTACTGAAAGTGTTGCTCATCCTCTGATCAACTTAGTCAATGTCCATGTCCTTCATGGCTCTAGTTGCATCTCTAACATCCCATGCCTCTGTTGTGATCTCTTCTTCTTCTTCATAGAAGCCTGCATTCCTTTCTACTTATTCCCACTGCCTCTTTTCTTCTTCTTCTTATCTCCCTTCTAGCATTCCTAGTAGTAGTGGTGGACTGAGTTTTAGGCCTATCCAATTGACCTTCAACCTTTGCATAGTTTGCTTATACATAGGTGTCCTGTCGAGATCCTCTCACAACCTTGGAGGGGAGTGATATTATATGATCTTCAAGGTGTGTGGCAGTGTGTTCCATCTCCTGGAGTAGGCATGTATACTATCATCTCCTAGAAGCCTAAACATATACTCAAAATGTAAAATTGCTTGCTCTTGGGTAGTATGATATCTAGGTGCCATCGAAGGATTATTTGCAATTATATTATGGTTTCTTATTAGGGCCATGGGATTTGATTGTTCAGCTCTCACAAAAAGAGGTTCATTTTTCTCTCTAGCCAATATTTTTCTTATCTCTGCAGCCCTTGAATCCTCATGGTTCATCCATGATGCCAAAGCCATTAATTGTAGATCTCCTAGCTCGGCTTTAGGATCCCAAACATTCATGTCTATGATGTCCATGTTGTGCAAGTAAAACTAAGCCATTCTGGCCCTATCCTCTAGTGTACTTTGATCACAAAGATCAATAAACGTATTGTAGCCTTGAAATGACATGGTGCTCCTTTCTACTAATGTTTTAATCTGAAATTGTAGCCATTTCTATTTGAGGTAAATATCATAAGATTTAGTTGGCATCCTACACTAGATGGCCTCCAAGGAGAGGTTGGCCATACATGCTAGTTGTTTTCCCCTTTCCTGCAGCTGTCCTCTCAGCTATGCATTTTCCCTCCCAAGTTGATTTCTCATTATTGCTTCTCTGTCCCTTAAGCCACATAGCTCTTTTTTTTCTTATCTTCTTCCTCTTGTTGTTCTTTCTCATCTCCATCAGTTCCTTCCTTCGTTTCCTCCTCTGTTTCAGCATCATCTTCCTTCTCTTCTCCTTCATCATGTTCCTCTACATTAGTTTCTTCATCATCCATCTCATCCCCATCTAGCTCTGTATCTTCTTCTTTTTGCTTTGCCTCCACCTCACTCACAGAAGGACTAAAATTATAGGTGAGGGTTTTGATGTCATCCTTTGCTGGTAAGTCTCTGAAGATTGACCATGTTATAGAGATCTTGAGTTTTTGGAGGGCATCCTCAATGAGGATCCTAATCAACCCATGGTGAGCCAATTGTTGGGAATTTCCTTCCTTTACTTTGCTACTGGAGTCTATGAGTGATTGCATCTAGAAATAGGGTATGCCGAGTCTTTGTTGAACTGGTGTTTCTACCCAAAATATTAATTCTTCAAGAATCCTAAAATGGTAGCCATAAACAACACTATATCTACCCTCACATGAGATATATTTGATGAGTTGCTAACCTACCCCACTCCATGGGTAAGGAAAAATGTCTCTCCTTACCCCATTTTTATCCTTTGTGGGTTCTTCACCTTCTAAAAAGAATTTCCTTTTTGCCACCTCACTATTTGCTTTGTTTTCTTTCCTTCATGGAATTCCTAGGGGAAGTGTGGTGACCCTACTAATGAGCTCTGGGGTGAGATCTATAGTGAGTCCTCTAATTATAATAGTGGCATGGATTCTGTTGTGTGGAGTGAGGGAATGAGAAAATTCTTGAGCCACCTTATCATCATACCCTGTGAATTTTTCGAAAAACCCCATCCATTGGTGTCTTATAAAGATTTCAAGCACTTGGGGGTGTTGTTTTATCCTCACAGTGTTTGTGGGTTCTCTCCTATTAAACCCTCCTGTCATCTTGCTTGTGAGGCTTGAGGAGGAAATGAGAGGTTTCACAGAAGAATTTTAAATTCAAGAGAAAAACGAGTTTCCTGTGTATGCAATTCACCTCCCACAGTTGTTATATCCACTAGCTTTTAGAGCATTTCCAGTTCATTTGCTTGTAAATGGGGATGGCTTTTTAGATCCTACCTCTTTAGAATTGTGGCAGTGGAAAGTTCTCATGATATTCCCTCTTGAACCCCTCTCTGCCTATCTTGTAGACTACCTCTAGGTCTCCTATAGACAGCTCTTGTAGACTGTTCCTGTAGGAATTCTTGTGCATGCTCCTATACAAATTCTCTTGCAGAACGATCGAGCCTTACTTCCGGTGGGTGGCCAAAGTTATGAGAGCAACTTGCGTTAGGGAGTTTCAAGGAAGTGGAATGCATGAATGCATGCAAATGAAATTTTGTTTCCCTTTATTTCTTTTTGGGGTGAGGTTCCTTGTAATCCGCTCCCACTCCTCATAATCAGCTCCCACCTCATACATTTGTAGTTAACCACTTCTTGTCCTACTCCTCCTCTATCTTTGAGTTGACTGCAGCCACATGTGTGAGGAAAATCGGTTTTGTATGTGATGACTAAACGAAGGTGGCCAAGTTAATTGGCTACCTTCTCACTTATAAGCCAACTACCTCACAACTCTTACAACTTTTGATCTGTCATGCGGAAAGAGTTATTTTTGCGGACAAAACTAACCTCCCTAGGAGTCTAAGACTCTCTAGTGACAAACAAGACAATTAAGAGCAATCCTTCTCTAAACATACATTATTCTATGAGAAACCAAGTGTTTTTCGATCCTACCTCAAGTCCAACGCTTGTTGCAGCAGTCCAGCCTCGTCGATCCAGATGAGCTCCTCCTTCACTTTGGAACCTGCATACACTAACAATCAAACGATTACATAACACCTGAATATTCCATAAAACAAAGCATATTCAACATATAGACCAAGGAGTATATGAAACAATTCATTAACAACAAATCATTGAGAAGAATGGCTTATTTGTATTAAGGAAACAAAAAAGAACCATTACAACCTGAGCCTTGGTGTTGTGCAAGTTCCTCCCAGGGTCCAGCAAGAGTTTTCCTCTACTTTGACAAGCTCACCCACTTCCAAATGAAACAAGAAAGGATGGTAATCTCTCCTCACAAGCCAACAATGGAAGTCCTAATTCCAGCAGCATCTACCCTTTGGAATTTTCAGCTTTCAACCTCCCCTCCCTTGGCCCAATGCCTGTATTTATAGTGTTCTAGAGGAAGTTATTCAGTTCCAACATCAATGGGATACTCCCTCTTTTGGATGGGGTAGCTCCTCTCTTGATGGGATAAGTTCCTCTATCATAGGGATGCATGAACCATCTGGAGGCGCTCAATACACGTCAAACACTCTTCTAGAAGGCTCTAGAAGTGACCACAAGTAACTTTTTAAAGATGAAACTCGCGCTTTTTGACCTTTACAGTGGTACGCACCCATCCTTTGGCTTACAGAGTGTACAAGTACGCAGGCACAGTGTGTTTGGGATGCGTACACGAAGGCAAGGTAGAGAGAACCTGCGTACCCAGAGATAAACATGTTTTTTAAGTGACTTTCTCTCTTTTTGAAGTTTGACATGAAGAGCAGAGGTATGAGGC
>APFE030974863.1:103385-159396 GCA_000404065.3 Pinus taeda | reverse complement strand
ACTATATTTTGGGCATGGAAATTAAAAGAGATAGGGCAAAGAGGAAGCTCTGGTTAAACCAGAGGAAGTATGTCGAGACAATATTGCAGAGGTTCAATATGCAGGACAGTAAACCGGTGAAGGTTCCTATTCCTGTAGGTGTGAGGTTATCTGCTGAACAGTGTCCCAAGACACAAGAAGAGGAAGAGGACATGTCCCGTGTTCCATATGCAAGTGCAGTCGGTAGCATGATGTACGCCATGGTCTGTACTAGACCAGACATTGCACATGCAGTGGGAGTATTGAGCAGGTTTATGTCAAAACAAGGGAAGGAGCACTGGACAACAGTGAACGGGTTTTCAGGTATTTGCGTGGCACTAGTGATTATGGTTTGTGCTACCAAGGAAGACCAGGATTGGACAGAGTGTTGGATATCCGTGGCTTTGTTGATGCAGACTGGGCTAGAGATCTGGATCAGAGAAGATCTACAGTGGGTATGTGTTTAACCTATTTGGAGGTGCAGTCAGTTGGATGAGTAAGAAACAATCTGTAGTGGCACTATCAACTACAGAGGCAGAATACATGGCAGCCACTCATGCAGGCAAGGAAGCAGTTTGGTTGCAGAGATTGTGTTCAAGTATGGGGTTAGTACAGGGAGCTATAAGGATAGACTGTGACAGCCAAAGTGCAATTGTCTTGGCAAAGAACCCTGCTTACCATTCAAAGACAAAGCACATTGATGTTCAGTATCACTTTGTGAGGGATATGATAGAAGACAAAAAGGTGTTGCTGGTAAAGGTGGACACTTTGAAGAATACTGCAGATGCATTGACAAAATCTGTGAGCTCTGAGAAGTTCTCTTGGTGTAGAGAAACAATAGGCGTTTCAGGGCTGGAAAAATGACTAAGCTCTCCTATGGACCCCTGTGGAAAGAAAACAACAACTGGGAGAATGTTGGGTTGTGTTATATTCTTTCCAGGACTAGCCCACGTAGTTAACCGGGGGGTTAGAGGAGGGGCGGAGCCCCCCTTCGTTGTGCCGATTGTGTAGCCGGGGGGGGTCATAGGGGGTTTGAGGCGTACCTGTAACCCCACTTTTGGTTTTGGACCATATGTTAGGATGGGCGGACCCACCTATGGTTTTGTGCATGATTTTCGCACATGTTTTTTGAACGTGATGGTTTTCGGTCTATGGTATTGGATGTGATATTTTTCGGTCCATGGTATTGGATGCTTCATCATGTATAAATATGTATTGTAACATTGAAAGGAACATAATGAAAAATCATGCTAGTAGTCCCAGTTTTGGGATCCAAGGGAAAATCTTTGTGTATATGTGTTATGCTCTCACATTGTTTATTTTCTGTGTTTTAGAATTCGTATGCAGGTAATTTCTGTACGGGGTTAAAACCTACACACATCCCACATTTAACTCTTGGACTTCCACTTACATTTACACTTTATTATATTTCAAATGCAATAATACAAAACTCCATGTAAGACAAAAATGGCTAGAGCCTAATAAGACAAAATAAATGCATTAAGCTCGAGTTTGAGGAAACTCTAGCTCAACAACTTCAACCTGTAACTATGTAGTAACATATTGATACCAAACTTTATATTGTGTAGTTATTCCCTCAAACTTTTCCAGAAGGTTAGGCTGATATTTAACTTTGACCTCCATAACATCTGGATAAATGGTTTTGGAGCCTATCTGTACCTTATTATGCAACAATCATGGTTTTTGGGGTCTTTTTTAGCTTGTGGTCATGCACTATGAAGGTGGCATGCTTGTTGACAGTTGCAGCAACAGAATGTTGTATTTTCATAATCAAGTGGTTGAGTCGACTGTATATTGTCATGGATCAGTATTATTGGGTCAGGTAAACCTTGACTCAGACCTACTTCGACACATATTCTCGCAAAGGTAACTCTGCCTCTTGAAATTCTATCTGAATCAATCTTGAGAAATTTTCCTAGTGAATTCCCTATTCCTTCTAATACTTTGTGATGCCAGAAGTGTAATGGAAGGTTGTGTATCCTGACGCATACAAGAATTTTAGATACCACCATAGTGGTGGCATCAAAACCTGGGAACCAAGGGATCATGAAAAGTCCTGTGTTGCCCTAGAACCATGCTCCCTTGTTAAGGGCATAATCCTTGTCTTGGACTTTGTCAAATTTGACAATAAAATACCCCTTGGAACATAGATTAATATCATAATATTGTCCATGTAGAGAAAATCCATTGGTGTAAAGCATTTGATTTAGGCCAAAACCCATTAAATCTATAGATGACTGCTTTGGTATGAAAGTAAGCATAAAGTTTGTTTACCTCAGGCAGAGAGATAGTTAAGGTTGGTATCTGGGATTTTTGCTCCACGATATATGGTCCAGGTAGTTCTGTAGGTGGTGTTGGTTTAGTTTGGGCTTCCTTCCATTTGACCGTATCCTTGAAAGATCATGCGCCCTTTGAGCTAGTTCCGGAGCATCCCCCTCGTAGACGCAGATTGAGGATGATGGTCGATTCTAAAGCAATGTGGTAGTCCTCTAGTGTATGATTATCCTGTAGGATTTGTCATGAGTAAATCAAACTTTGCAGGCATACTAATATGCCTAGATGTTTTTGGATTTCACCCTTTAATTCTTGTATTTTCTTTCTCTTCCAGATCTGCTTGCAGACAGTCTGGCCTTGCAGTGTTTTGATGAAAATTTGTATCAGATCTGACACTAAGTTGGGTGGATCTATCCATGATGGAGCTCGATTTGCTGAAAGGTACTCAGGTTAGGTTAGATTTGGTTGAGATGGACCCCCCTCTATTGCTTGTGTCTTCGGATTTGGGTCAACATAACCTTCCTGTGTGATAGACAGTGGAGATTTCTCGTTGCTCGATCCAGAAGGGTCCTTATCAAAAGCAATCCCAATGTTCTCTACTATCATTGTATATTGTTGCTTACTATCGATCAGGTGGGAGTGTAGATACAAACTCCTTAACTTGGATCCCGATCTATGCACAACACCCTGAATCAAGGTATATGAAGCTCAATAAGGAAATAAAGGCATTCAGAGGACAAGATCTACACCATAGTCATTCAAATCGAAGTCTTCAACGGTAGATCTCGTACCTTCATCAGTCGATCTGTGCCAGTTGATGAACCTAAGGAAGGTATCGATGATCGGTTTCGGCTCGAAGAAGCATACTTCGAGATATGGTTGGATCGAGGGTCGATTTGCCTTTTGTGGGAGCGGATATAATAAACCTTTGTGAGGATACCTTGTCCCCTTCTTGTCTTCAGCCTATAGGGTAGGTGGTGGGGATTCCTCATCGACCAAAATGAATTCCTATATGGAGTAGATGCTCGAAAGTACCCAAATCTTTAGATCTGTTTTACTCAAGGGGCAGATCCACTTGATGTATGGGTGTATTCGTTAAAACGATGAGGTCTGATCCAGACTATGAGCTAGAAGATAAGCGTAACTCTAGATCCGGCCTGTACATGGGCAAATCCGCTTGTAGTGAGGGCGATACTCTGGAAACTTTGTCAGATCTGAACAAAGGTGTGTGTTTTGGAGGGTAAGGGAATTTCCCATTTCCAGTCAGATCCTGAAAGCGAGCGAGGATCATTGACACCATATCGTGTGAGGAGAATTCCAGTAATAATTGAGTTGTTTGCCCAAAACTGATGGAGGATTTGTTGGATGATCCATGGAGACCCAAGTTGGGTGCATGATCGTTGCACAGGAGGCAAACCTGAATGCAATCGTGAACGATTCCTGCAAAAACCCTCAATTTCGCTGCCATATCTCTCTCTATTATATCGTTAATTAATATTTCAATGCACATCAAATAATTGTCACTAAAAGAACATTAATTTTTAGCAATTGACATAAAAATACACATTTTGAATATAGATATAACAAAAAAATTACACATTTTGAGACTTTTTTGCTAAAAATGACATATCAAATAAAAAAATTTATAGGAAAAGTTTGCAAAAAATGGTAAAAAATAACAATTTTTATGAATTTCATGTCAAAAAATAATAATAATCACATTTTTCTCAAAAAATAATAATTCACACAAAAATTAAAGTGAAAATCACATAATACAAATATTAAACATATAACAATAATAACTAAATACTCATTCTTTTCATAAAATCTCTAAGTCAAAACATTACAATTATAACTAATTAATGGTTACAAAAAATGAGTTTTATTTCCAAGCATAACTTAAATTTAATCAATAATATCACGTAATCCATACTCTTCATTTTCTATATTTTCGTCATTGTCTTCTTCCATAATATTTCCTGCTCCAGTTTGGCAATTTTCCTCTTCTGATGGATCTTTGATGTCTGCAAATCTCCCAATGTATGTCTTTCTAATCATTCCATCTAATGGTGGTTGAGGTTCCTTTGCCTTTTTTGCCACATGTGATTCATTAAAATCCCTTTTCCTCAAACCAACTTCCTGCATTGCATCTGAAAGAAATTGAAGAGCATTAATTATTTACTAAATAAAATTGCATTGTACTGGGTCTTTCTCAATGGCAATGCAATTTCTTCCTTTTTGTAGGCAACATGCCAGTGTTGTACCTCATCATCAAGTACAAAAGAAACAATGAAGTAAATTAATATAAACACATAAAAATTAAAAAAGAAGACATTGAAATTCAATTTTATATAATACAACTTACGTGACCCTGAGAATAAATCCAAAACCCAATCTCCTTCATTTGAACATAAATCTATAAGATAGTTAATCAATGACTGTGGTTTTTAATAAATGTTAACTATCTCTTCTTTTGCTTCTTTATCTTCATATGTTATTTTTTTACAACAACATCATGAACCAATACTTGGCTATGGCTCTTTCCATTTACCCAATTCAGAAGGATAGACTTATAACTATCATCTTTTGTCCAACATTCAACATGGATGACTCACAATCATTTATAACTGGTTGATCTTTAGGTTTAATAATATTTGACTTTTGCCTCTAACATGAAATAGTAAAAGTCCAACTAACTTGTACATAAATTATTTTTTTAACATTAATCAAACATACAATTTCAATGTCTTACCATGTAGGTTATCATTCGGTTTGTTTTTTCCTTGAAGTTTGTCAATAACATTGCAAATTGTGTGTATGAATGAAATGTCTCAAATCTTCGTAATGGTGATGTTGTGACTTCTAAAAATCCCGCAACCACTTTACCAAGAGCTTGATAAGTATAAGAGTCACTATATATCAATTTTTGAGATATAGAAACCATGAGGAATATCTGTAATAACTAGGGAATAATTCCTTTTAGATATGAGTTTTGCAATGTCTTCACAATCACCTTGTATTATTTGATATTGGACAGTCTTGGCCATGTTCCAAATGAAATGAGTAAGACTAAGATCAAGTTCAACATTAATAAGACGCTACTTTCTCAACATTTCTATCTTAATTTTTTTAATAAAGCTTCTAAAACTATTTGGTGTTCCATTTGCATCCTTCTTCATCTTTAATGAAATAAACAAATATATGTATAAGTTATAAAATAAAAATAAAAAATAGTATACATATGAATACAAATGAATGTATAAATCAAGATACCTTTTTAAATGCAAAATAAAAATCTTTTAGTGTTGATGTAGGACTTGAATCTCGGTAGTGGTGTACAACATCATCCCAACTATCTTCATTCAACAATTTAACTATTTGTTCTTGTATTCTCATATAAACCTTGTGACTAAATACATAAAGAAAAAATGTTAATATAACAAAGCCGCATAGCTAGCGTTCGCTGCTACTTAGTTTAATACAATAGTTTAATGTTATGATGTGTTATATGTACTCCAAACAATAATAAAATTGTAAAATGAGTTATATGGATATTTGTTTACGTTTTTTAGTTAATTTTTTAATATAATTAAACGTTTTTTTGGTAAAATAAAGGTTATATTATATATATATTATATATATATATTATATATATATATAATATATATATATATATATAAATATATATATATATATAATTGACATTGAAGAAAATGATAACAAGTTAATAATTATTTATTTAATATTGAATGATGGAAATTTTTTATATAATGTTCATATTATAAGGTCAAAGTTATTGTCGTTGAACTTATTTGAGAGCAATACTTGTGGGATATTCACCTCGTAGGTATAATGTGGCATTTTGCTTGTCTTGAATTAAGTGGCATCTCCATTAACTATGGTTAAGACACAGAGATTTTGTCTTTATTTGTAAGTTCCGAATGATAGTATTATAGGGGCTAATGGTTGCAATTTCAGACTCTTGTTGTCAAACAATTTACTAATATTTGTTGATCCTTCCTGATAAAACCTAATGAACTCTACCTATGTTCAGAACCTTTGATATGAATTGATTTAACATTTGTTATGTTACTTTGAATTCATTGATGGTCAGTCTAGATTTGATTTGATGGTACATTATAGTACTCACTTGAAATCATTGCAAAATAAGATTTCAACCAATGAAATATAAGAATAATAAATATTTTTTTTATTAAAAAATAATAAATTTTAATATGAAAGGTTAAACAATAGAGAATCTGCAAATATTTTTGGTCAAATCCAAATTAATATGGGTTTGACCAAAATATCCAATGCTTTATCTACGTGTCCCTAGCATGGATAATAATAGGCAAAATTTAACTTTCCATATGATTTCTTTAACATATTATATTGTGTTCTCATAAAAAGGAAGCCAAACTTGTCATATGATTTTTCAATCATGCAGATTTTTATATTTACTATCTTTTATATATGATAGATTTATCATGGTATCTATGAAATGTAGATCAATTGATTTGTGTGGGGTTTAGGCCCACCCTAGTAAGAAAAAAAGAATTATCATGAAAAAATTGTAAAAAATGTATACTTGGTTCATTTATTAGATAAATTAAAAATTAAAAATGAATTGAAATATTTTTTATATGAATTTTTAATTTTCAATAATTCATTTATTTATTTTTTAAATTTGGCTATAAAATTTAGTGTATTTTAAATATTTATGTGTTTGTTTTTAAAATATATTTCTTAATGAATTTCAATGAAAATTTTGTTAAATTTTGTAGAAACCATAATTTTGAATTGTTGGATTTATATAATTTAATTATTAAGTGGAGCAAGCATACTAGACTAGATATATCTATCTTAGCCAATACAATCAATAATGGTTAATTACAACCAAATAATGGTATAATAAATTTTGATGATCAACCCTATAAGCAATATGCTCACTAATTAATCAACCGAGTTTGATGTAGAAATAACCTCTGGGTTTTAGAAATCATATCGACCAAAAATTATATATGATGTAGTTTGTTGTTGAGTGTTTATTTGTTGTGTTTTTTAGTCAACCCTATCTCAAGGAGAGCCTTGGTGTGCATTACTTATCAATTTAGAGAATTGAAGAAATATAGAAAGATTATATGCAATATGGTATATTTAGAAAATCAATTTAAATTTATTTTTATATTGAAATAAACTTTGTGTTTCAACAATTTTTTAATATTTCTAAATACTCCTACTTTGAACAAAATATGTCATTTTTATTACCAAAGTTGTGAAGTTTCTAAATTGAGAAATACTTTTATACTTATTTAATTTAAAATTATTTATTTATAACTATAATAAACTTTTATATCAAAATTATGTTAAAATAATAAATATTTAAAAAAAAATTATACTAGGTTTACTTTGTCTAACTAAGATAAACTATAAGTAGCTATAAAAATATAAATCCATCCCTAATTCACATATAGAATTGTATATATTAAAACTATAAGCAGATATAAAAACATAAATCCATTCCTAATTCACATATAAAATTGTATATTTGTATTATCATTTAACTTATACTTATCATTAAAATCAAATTTATTTTATATGAAATTGCATTATTTAAGTTTGTATTACTAAATTATCAATATTCATCTCCTTATGATATAATGTTAAGTGAAATAGAGACTGCTCCTATTGAATCAATTGCTATGGTGTGAGCCATAAGGTATTTAAAAAAATTGAACAAATGGAAGAGGGTAGATGGCTTAAGGTTGTCTTTAATGATAGATTGTGCAAGACCAAAAAAACTTGGATGCAACAAAATAACAAATGGTTTAGTAAATGGGGTATTTGCTTGAACGTGTGTCCCATAAACAACAAAGAGATAAAAACTTTTGTTATGGAAAAGTTCCACAAGTGTACTTGGGATAAGGAGCTAAGAAGAAAGAAAAATTATTGTATTGAAGTGTTTAATTCCATTCATAGTCATCAACCAAAAGCATACATAGAGGCCAATATCTCTTGGAGAGCCAAAATTCCTATTGCTCAATTAATGACTAATTTTCATCAACTTCGTTGTGAAACAGGGCGCTGGAAAAGACCAAAGGAAGTGTGGGAGGAAAGAGTATGCATTTTTTGTTCTTCCAGAAAAGTGGAAACAGAAAAAACATTTCATTTTAGAATGTGAGGCCTTTAGAGACAACAGGGAAAGTTATGCTGGCAGCTGGCTCTTGGGATAATCTATTTAGCGAGGGGTTTGTCGAGAAGTTGGGAGCATTTATTTTGAAGTTTCATAGAAAAAGGGTCGAATACATCAAGGAGATGAAGAAGCAATCTGTCCCATAGGCTATCATTAGCCTTGTGGACGTTAAAATAATTTCTTTCTTTCTTTCTTCTTCTCATCAAATGTACGTAGTATCACGTACACCAAAAAAATTAACTTGAAAAAATTATGAAAGATTTAAGACACTACTAACTTGAAGAAATTATGAAAAAATTAAGACACTACTAAAAATTAGTTATATTAAATTGACCAGCAACATGTACACCAAAGAAATTAACTTGAAATAATTATGAAAACATTTAAAACATTATTAGAAATTGGTTATATCAAGTTGACAAATTTTTATGTAAAAAAACGAAAATATTATATCAAGTAAAAGATAAAAATTTATGTCCTAGTGCTATGTTCTTACTAAAAACAATTCAAAATCAAATCTACCAAGATTCTCTTTCGTTTTTGGAATAACAACGACCCATGTATATATACAACTGTGCATTATTTTAATTTAATTTTAAGGTTTTATTAAAAAGGTCTATCCAAGTTGTTAGGTCCTAAATCTACCTAAGGTTGAGAAAGGCCGGTCTAGGGTAACATCAAAACACGCTTAACCTGGTAGCTAGCCCTACCAGGTCGAGAGATGGCTCTCTCCTTGTCAATCTCAGGAAAATATAGCAAATGAGGCTTGAGATGACTGATGTAAAGACTAATTTTAGGTTAGGTATATGATTGAGTTTTATGTTGGTTTGTTGGATCAAAAGTGAAAGACAGTTTTTGGGTTCGGGGAATGGACTCAGTCTTGCAGAGGTTTCTGTGGGGTGAGGTAGGCAAATGCTTTAGTACTTTGAAATAAGTGAAATGAAAAGTCTTAAGACTAGAGAGGAGTTGAAGAGGTCATGAAAGTATCAGGAATCCTCTTCAAACAGTTGAAAACATGTAAAACCACATAAACTCTAAGGTAGATCACTACAACATCAATGAATTCCACCTTTATACTTGATTCATTTAGTTAAGCTAAAAAGAGAGAGATAATGGCACACATAAACACATGGTCGAGATAATGGCACACATAAACACATGGTCACTTGAATCATCGAAATAAAAACAATATTAAATCAGATTGCCACAAGAATCCCACAAAATGCTGCAAACCCTGGTCTATTTCCTTGCCAAACTGCAGAGATGAATCTACAATGATGCTCAAAGCTTTCACAAGAGTCCAACCTTTGAAAATGACTGAAAAACAGATGATATAGACCTTCAAACCACCTGTGCTATCCATCAGGGGTCGAATCCATGAGAAGAGGGGTGGTTTCAACCATATCTAAACTAGGAACACAAAAATAGGCAGTGGAATAGCTTGCCTCTAAAACCTAGGAAACTGATTCATTCAACTCCAAACCACCTACAACTGATGTATCTACCTTATCAAGTCAATTGTTATCATTTTTACATCATAGTACATCAATTTACATCATGTTAGCTCATGAATTTGACCATAAGAGAGAAAAAGTCAAACTAGAAGAAAACTAGGCGAAAAATAGAGTTTTTGAGCAAAATTGGCACTTTTTCATCCTGTGCGTAGCACCATCTTTTCTGTGTGTAGCGCTTTTTCCCAGCTGAATTTGGAGGCCTTCCCCTTCACCAGATTTGATCCAAGTTGGCTTTTTGGAAAGGTCTATCTGTCTACTATCTAGGAAAAGTGGAATTTTTGAATTTGGTGCCCATTTGCCCCTCCAAAAATCAGTTCTCCCAACGTTGCTTCTTGTGTGGCTAAAAAGTTGTAGAGAGGGCATTTTGAGGTGTTTTTGGCCTTTTAGGTGACCCAAATCTTGTCAAAATTTCCTAGTAATTTCTGGGCATGCATAATTTCTCATGAGGAATCCAAAAATGCATAGTTTTCCTCTAGAGGAGGTCCCTATCAAAAGCGAGCGCCAGGTGGCTACGCACTGGCCAGAAAAACCTGTTTTTTCCTTGAAAAATTCAAAATTGCCAAAAAGTTTGCCAAATTTCTTGAAATTTGGCATGAGTGATCTGCATCAAGTACTATGCTGGGCCAATGAAGCTTTAGCCAAGATCTTGAGCTTATCTTGCTCATTCTTTCTCCTCAAAGTCTTCTTCAACTTGGCTTTTAGGCACCTTATCCTAGTTTTGCAAATTTTGTTTCGTGCCAAATAGTGATAAGCCATGTGCCGCAATATATTTTTCTCCTTATTGGCTTTCTCAAGCAGCTTCTCTAAGTGCATATTCGCTCTCTCTGGCCAAGATTCCCAGTCAGCATCAATCTCTTGCTCGAGGGGTGTCAATTTGACTTTCTTTCTTTCTGTTGCTTGCTTGTTTTCCCTTATGGTTTGCAGCTCCATGATTGTTTGTTTATCTTCCAACTGCTTGTTCTGCTGCTCAAGGTAATTAATGATCCACTTAGCCCTTTCAAGGTTAAGAGATAAGGCATGGATGTCAGCTTCTTGTTCTTTGATGATCTCCTTGAGTCTTGAGCTTTGGGAGCCCAAATCAGTATCCTCATCTTGAATCAAAATAAAATCTCTCTCCTGACCTTTAGAAGGCCCTTCCTCATGCAATGGTTGTTTCCCTTTATCCTGTACCTACTTTACTAAAGAAGAAGGCAAAGCCCCTTTCACCTCGGGTGAAGATAACATTTGCCTGTTGTCTGGTGAAGGAAACGAGACCACTTCCACCCCAGGTGGAGATAGTACTCATTTGGCAGCTGCAAATAATCTCCTTGTGCCTTTTTCATAAGTGACAAATATTGGAACACCTGTAGCTTGAGTCTCATGAACCTCTGGTTGATTTGAAGGCCCTCCTTCCTCTTGAAACACTGATGGGGTCGCTTGAGGGCTTTTGAAAACGTCATGTGAAATGAAAGTATCCCATGAAACATTCAACAAACTCAGCTGATACAAAACAACAATCTTGATCAATGAAAAATGATAAATGTTGTTGAACTGTTGATGAAGAGGTTTTCTTTGCACCAATGTAGCTATTTTCTCAATGTTTCTGCATATGAAATAGGAGAGGATCATCATCCTCACTCTAGTGAAATGCATCAATAATCTAACATGATAAGTGTACAAGTGAGAAAATCTCTCTTCACAGGTGAAGTGTTTGATAATAAGCTTCATGAGTGGAGCATAAGTGTCCTATAGGTATCTGAAAGGAAAGACCCTACTGATTTGCTTTTGATAACTAGCCTTGATATAAGGCTCATAATGCACTTTGCCCACAAGTTGTCCTTTGTTCCACTGTTCACCTACATCTGGAATACCTGTTGCTGCAACTATAGTTTCAGGTGTCAAAGTGAAGGAAACACCTGCTAAGTTCACCTGGCCATTGTGAAGATAAAGGACAAAGAATCTAGCAAGTTCATGGTGGTATTTCACCCTCCTCACCATCTCACAAAACTGGTAGCAAGACTGATGTTTGAACATGTTACTGCAAGAGGACATGCTAGTAACTCTGTGAGTGTGGTGGGGCCCTCCCGGATGTGTTTTCCTCCCTTTTGTGGTTTTCTTGGTGCATGAATCTCTTGAGAGGAATCACTCATAGTTTTCTCATCCCTTTCATAAGTTGAATCTGTTTCCATTTTTGCCACTGTATGGTGTAAAATGATGAGTATGAAGAGATTTTATTTCAATAATAGGTGATTGTTGTTTTCTTCTTTGGGATTTGATGAATGGAACTGATGAGTGGAAAGTTTTGATGCTTGTTGTAGGGTTATTATGGATTGATAGGGTTTGGGAATGAAGATTAGGGTTTGGCGAATAGTGGGAATTAGGTGTTAAGGTTTTAGGGTTTAGGGATAAAGGGTAGGATAAGTGTCAATAAGAGAGGGAAAGGGGAAGAAAATGTAAGGAAATTTAGTGAGAGCAAATTATGTAAAGGAGTAAACAAATAGAAAGAATGACAAAAACTGCAAAACCCTAGGCAATCTTGCAATATAACTGTGCAACAATTTAGGGTTTGGACTTTAACCTTTCAAAACACCATCAAGGATGACCAAATCTCTTTTTATGGCAAATTTGGGGGGTTTACTTACTTGGAGGAATAGTGTTTGGAATTTTGGAGCTTTAGAAGGTTGATTGGATGAGTTTTAAAGTTGGTTGACTGGTGCGCCACGCCAATGCCCAGGTGCGCTACGCCTGTTCAAACTTCTTTGTAATTTCTGCGCCCGGTGCGTAGCGCTAAGAATAAATTTGAAAATTGCTACAATTTCCCTCTGATTACCTCAAAACGCGATTTTCGCCTTGTTCTCTCTCACTTTTAGCACAAATGAAGTCTTCAACACAAATGATCCCTTTATATACTTTTGACTTTAATTTTTCATTTAGAAAACCTACTTTCTAAAGTTTTCCTTTTCACTTTGTTCTTTAAAACTCTGTTTTGCAGTTTGGCTCTCTTTTTTACCATTTGATGGACTAATGTTTGGATTTTCTTGTCTCTTTTGCAGGAGCTGGAGTGCAGAAGTTTGCCAAAGTGATCCAGGGCTGCATATGATGCTTATTACATATGAAAACAATAAAATTACATAAAATTTGTACAAGAAATGGAAAAACCCTGTTTTCATCTCAAAACAGAGGTTTGAGGTAAAAACCCTTCATGGAGCAAATCATAAGTAAATTTTGTGATTTTATGAACTTATTGAACATTCTCATGTGACTGCTAGTCTGTTATTGAACTTTTGAAAACCATGGTGACAAACCCTAGACCTAATGAGACTTGAAACCCTAAAATGACTTCTGCAACTGAAATGAAATAAAAATGACAACAAATGATCTGTACATGTGCAAATAGGCTAGCAAATGAAAAGCATGAGGGAAATTGATAAGGAACCACTACCATCAGATGATCCATGACCTAATGGGATGTAGCTGATCGGATGAGACACCTAGAATGCATGCAAAAGAGAATTTTGATCTCTGATGGAGGGATGAAGATATCGACACTAACACAAGTTTTTTAACAACTAATAATAATTTATGTATTTAAGTTTCTGTGATCCATAATGAATTAAACAAAGTCTTTCGGTTGAAAACACATAAGAGAAATTTTTCGCTGACACATTTCGAACCAATAAGTGTGGTTCATCATGAGGATCATCATGAACCACATTTGTTGGTTCGAAACGCATCGACCAAAAATTTCTCTTATGTGATTTCTACCAAAAGACTTTGCTTAACTAATAATAATATTAAGTAATACAACTGTGTTTGATAATGTGACTTATAGTTTTAGTTGACACTAAGTAGTGTGTGAATTGATCGAAGGTATCTAAAATAGGCCTTGTGGATTCATGCAGGGGTCTTATTAATTAATTTATTTTTTATTAAAAAAGAAAGAAAAAAGAAAAAAGTAATATAATAAAAAATATTTTTAAATAATGGAGTTACATTATAATAATTATGGTAACATGTATTTTTTTTGAAATTTTTATTAATATTAAAATAAAATAATACTAAATAATATAAATAAAATAACAAGTATATAGATAAAAATATTTTTAAATAATGGAGTTACATTATAATAATTATAATACACATGTCATGTATTAAAAATATAGATTGATATATTGAGAGTTGTACAAATTGTCACATGTATTTTTACATATTTTTTCAAATTTATATTTTTTATTATGTATTTAAATTAAAAAATAAAAACCCATAAAAATTATCTATTCAATACTTTATACGAATAAGAAAATGGAATTTTGAATCTAATTACAAACCATTTGTGTTTATGGTATATAGTAATTAATATAAAATGTTATTTGTTAAATTATTTATATTTATTGTACATAGTAATTAATGATAGAGTACACAAAAGTCAATTCTTGCCATCATTACACAATAAGAGGGGAGACATTTCAACCAATCATATTTGGGATAAATCGAAATAAACTTTATTTAAAAATAATAAATTTAATTTCATAATGTAAAACTTTGGATAGATTTTAAATTTTTTTAGTCAAAGAAAAACTGATAGCAAGTCAATGAAAATATGAATATGTTATATCCTGCAAGGGGCAGGGGTAATAATATGCATAACAAATACTACCAACAGCAATACGTTATATTTAAAAGAAACTTATAGTCTAGATATAAGTTAAAATAATTCAACAAACTTTCAGGGGGGGTGGTTATGGAATTTTTCAGGGGGAAAATAATTCAACAAACTTATTTTTGAAATTCCTCACACATTTCGTCTAATGATAATTCCTCTGACTTCACACAAGACAATATTATTTTGACAAGCTCTTTATCCTTCACTCCTTGCAATGCTCTCCAAGGTGTGACAATGATATCTTTTGGAAGGAGCTTCATTTTAGGACCTGATTTACTTTTACTACATATCAATGGTTTATACCTTTTGACCTTATGTTCTTTTATGCTAATGTTTTTCCACATGTCGAAAATCTCATTAATTAATTTTCATAACTCTCTAGTTTTAAATGCCAACTAGAAAATGTTATCCATACCTCTGAATATTTCAGAATTTACTTTGCCACCTTTAGAATTGATTCTTTCCTCAATTTGATAACCTATTTCCATACAACATTCCTTCCAAAAGGCTAGGCTAACCTTTGTCTTATCTCTGCCACATTTTTCTTCAAATTCATTATGAATAGATATAACCCTTTGGATGAAAGTCATAGACATTCTATACTCATTATTTGCATTATGACCCCATGTCAATAACTTTGCTTACGTATTTGTTAAACCAACATAAGTGATACATTTCATTGTTTCAAAACATGAGTTATTGGGATATTCCTCCATCAATTGCCTTTGAGCTTCTACAAAATGGTTTCCCCCAAGTAGATAATATTTGTATTCAAAACATTTTGACTTATCAAATGCTTTTTTGTTGGGAACTTGAATTGGATCAACAAGAAGCACATAATCAGCCACACGAGCATATGGATTGTACCTCATCAATGTTTTCAAGTTGTGAACATGCAGGTGGTGTGGCTTTCTAATTTGATGTTGAAATTGCCCTTCATTTGGCTGACATTAAATTGAAATGTACTATCACCCACAACTAAGTTTGTATCCGTCAACTGATGTCGAATAACATTTTGTTTTGTTTTAATAATGTCATCCTCTAAATCAACTCATGGTGTAATTATTTCCCTGCTTCCTTTGGAGTTTTCACTAGGATCTTCACTATTGGCCATAATTTTTTCAGAATAATCAACTTTTAATTTCTTCCTCCTATTGGTTATCATATTTTCTTCTACATAAGCAATCTCCTCATTATCAACTAGAAGGGGGACATTCTTGGGCATTTGTTCTTTTGGTCTTTTATGGCTCTTCTCCTTTCTAACATCAGTTTTAATCTCATCCTCAGTAATGGCAACATATTCTTCAACGTCTCATCTTCAAAAGTAACATGTCTAACTTTGCTAGATTTATCCACTATAGGCATTATTTGTTGATCCCTTGTATGTAGTCTTATAGTATCATGAAGTGCTTTTTTTGCTTGTTTGTCATATCTTCTTGTCACCATGAGTAGAAACTATCGATAACATTCATAATATCTTGCTCTATAAAATAAATTCCCCCAACATAATTGAAAGATCCTCAATAAAATTATGTCAAGCAAAATATAATATGTCAATAATAACTAAGTTATAAAAGATATAATGATACAGTTACAATAACACAAAACAAATAAATATAAATAACAATTCTTACGATATTTTGTGCAATGTCGTTTATGATTTGCTTACATATCCTTGTAGGAATCATCTGTTGTGTCATACATCGATAATGCAAATTGATATCTAATATTGTCATTTGACTTGTGCGGTTTTGTAAGTACATAAAAAACTTCAGTATCTGCCATCAAACATATGCCTAGTAATTTTCACAACACCTCATAACTTCCACCATCGTAAATCATACAAGCATATAGATATATTAGCAGATCTTCTTCGCCTTCTTTATCTTTCACAAACCATGCAAATTTTGTATGCTTCACTTCTTGTGATATTTCTAGTAAGAAATCAATTTCTTTTTCTTTGAGGAGCCACTTGCTAGATTTTTAGTCATTAGCTCGCGTTGGGTTCGTTTAACAATATTTTTTTAAGGCCCACCTCCAACTCTAGATGATGTAACTACTGTCTTGGGTTTAGAAATATTCACAAAAACCTTCCTTGATTGCCATTTCTCTCTCTCTCTCTCTCTCTCTATTCTCTCTTCTCTCTCTCTCTATATATATATAATAATATATTAGAAATTACAGAAAAACCAATATGCTAAGTAAACAAACAAAATAAAACAAATTTAAAAACGAAAAGCACCAGAAACATACACAATGATCCCCATGACAAGTGGGCTGATAGGTTCATCCAATGTACCAAAAAGAAAACCCATTCCTTAAAAAAAATTAACATTTGTCCATCGACCCCTTGCCTGCCAAGGGGCCATTATGCCTTCGGCGGGCATGCACGATCGATTGTGCCCGCCTATGGAACAATGGACATTTAGGCAGGCACTCCTGCTATGCTACGGGCGAGCACACCCACAACTAGGATGGCGTGCCCACCAACGACACAACTACCCCTTAGCAGGAAAGGGCTTATTCTTAGAATTGACCAGCTGGTAGGGGGTTGATTATGACAATCAACCCCTGCCTGCCAGGGGGAGGCTGTGCCCCAAGTGGGAGCGCCCATTGGTGGCACAACGACCCCTTGATAGGTAGGGGGAAGATTCTCATAATCAACCCCTTGGCAGGCAGGGGGGAGATTCTTAGAATCACCCCCTTGCCTTCCAGGGGGCTGTTTTGCCCTGGTCGGGCGCACCCGTCCGTGGCACAACAATGCCTGTTGTGTCGCGGGTGCACCTAGGACGCCCATTGTGTCGCAGGTGCGCCTAGCACTCCCGTTGTACCGCGGGCAGGGGGTTAACTCTCAGAAGCGACCCTTGCCTGACTACCACTGTTGTGTGGGTGTGCCTAACAAGCTTGTTGTACCGTAAATATGGGGTCGATTCTCAGAATCAATGTTCCCACCCAAGGCATAGGATTTCTTGTGCCACAGGAGGGCAGGCCCACCCGGGGCAAAATCCCCCCCTGGAAAGTAGGGGGCGTTGTGCTCCGGGATAGCGCACCTTGACTGCACAACGACCCCTTTGTAGGTAGGCAACTGATTCCGTGGATCAATCCCCTAGCAGGGAGGCAGACAATTTTGATAATCGCTCCCTGCCTTCCAAGGGACTGTTGTGCTCGCTAGTGGGTGTGCGCCCCTGGCAGGTAGGGGGCTGTTGTGCTGCGGGCGGGCACACCCAAGGCCGGGTCCACCGCACCCACCAACGACGTAGAGGCCCCTTTCCTGCCAAGGGGCCATCAAGCAAGCCTGATCGATGTGATTTTTTTTTTTTGAAAAAGAATATATATTTTGTTAACAAAATGTTAATATTTTTTTTTAATGGAATGGGTTTTTTGTCTGGTATCCTTCATGAATATAAAAACTCAACTAACACGTAATTACTTGTAAACCTATGGGGTTTTAAGAACTGAACTCAGTGAGATTTGAACTTAAGTCCACCTAGTTTCAAAAATTTCCTAACTTTTGAATTTCTAAATTGAGTTGCTCCCGAAGAGAAAGAAAATAAATTAAAAAAATGTATATTTGTCGGCATATAGCAAGTTATTTTCCTGAAATTCCTCGTTGAATGGTCGAAGTAGAAGGGAAACGGACCTTTGAAATGCGACAATCTCTCATTGAATGTGTTATCGACTACAATGTAATTGCTCCATGAAATCGCTCCAAGCTTTTTAACGAAACCTTGAAGTCTTGATGTGATGTGAGGAATAATGATAACAATATCTATTAAATAGCAGAAATTATGGAATTGTTTTATCACTTCTTGAATGTGGTATTAAAAATAAAATTATAAAAAATTAATATATATATTTAATATTATGACGATACACTAGTTTATCTTACATGTGGGGTAAAAGATATAATAAAAGTTAACCCTTTCCATCTGAAAATTTTCCCAAAAAATCCTAAAATCAATATTCCTTTACACTCCATTTTTTGTTACTTTAATTTAGATTGGCTTGTGTTTTTTGTTAGCAAAATATTTTTCTTTTTCTTCCCACTTTAATCCAATTTGTAGTTTTTGTTGCATCCAATGAATCCTTTGATGCATGAACCTTGTTATTTTCCATATCTTCCTTATCTACTTGATTTTGCCAAGAAGTGATTTTCCCAACAATTTTACTAGGGGATTTAGGGGGTGTTCATCTTTCATTCGAATTTGTTGTTCTTGCACTGCTGCTAAATTTGACGAGCCTTGATGCACTTCTTCCTGATTGGTTGTCGATTGCTTTAAAGAATCCTCTTTATCATTATTTTCTTCCTGAATTTCCTTTGCTTCTCCCTCATCCCGAGGTTCTTTTGCCTTATATACAAAGCAATGCTTGTACTGAGCTCCCTCCCACCATATAGATCTCCAGTTATTTTTCTGGGCATTGATGTTCTGCAAATGCTTTGGTTAGTTTTTAAGTACTTGCCTAGTTTCATAGCACGCTCTGTAACAAAAAGACACATTTTCATAATTGATCTTCTTAGTCCACACATAATTTAGAGCTGATCAATTGATTTCAGCATGAAAACCGTTGCTGAAATCCATCTCCACACAAATTCGTGCATGAGTAGTTTTATAATACATTTTTCGAGCAGGAATGAAGTAATAAAACTTCCCTAACACATTTCCAATAGAGGATAACATTGATAGATTCCAAAAATTTAGGGGAAGATTCAGAAGCCTAACCTAAACAAGAGTTAAGGAAATAGATTCCAATATTGGATCAAAGGTGGGAGTCCAAAGTTGCACCTAAGTTGTCCATATCACCCAGGGATCACATCTGACCTAGGCCATACTAGCCCTTAGCATGGATGGATTTTTGGCCACGAAATCTGGAATTGGTGACCTTTACACCATAGAGTTCCATAAGAAAACACCATGTCACCTTCTAGTCTACACCCAATAAACCTACATAAATTTAAATATATAAAGTAATTATAAATTACAAAATTTACAATTTACAATTTTATAATCCAGTATAAAATATATGAAATACTAGATATAAAATCAAAAACTTCTAACCTTATTACGAATGAATGATAAAGTAGTACTTAAGGATTTATTTAGATGTTTTTTTTAAGGATGGAGTCTACTAGGGTTAGGTTTTTTCTACATCTTCTTTCCATCTGTCATAGCGAGTCGTGGGTTGGATTTTTTCTCCAAGGCTTTTCCATTGTCTAATGTTGCAAATCTTGTCTTCTTCTTCGAGGAATATCCATAGATGGGCATTCTTTTGTCTTTGGTAGAAAGACTAACTCCATCTCCCAACATGAGCGAGGGTTTGGAGTTTTGTTTTGAGGTTCTGCAAACCCCATCTTAATTTTGGGTGAATACATAAAGATGAGCACACCTTTGGATTTGGTGGAAATGTTGCCTCCTCACAACATCTTGTGCATGGTCTTCGAGGGCTCACAAATGAAAAAGACAACAATATCCCCATATGCTTGCGATCAACAATGTTCAAGATCGTTCGCTCATGTCCTATGTATCCATTTATGGTGGGGGTTTTTCTCTCTCGGGTGCTTCCAAATAGGAAGCCTGCCTAGGTTACATGTATCTCATAAAGTGGGTCATCCTTGCCCTATTCTTTTACATCTAAAGGACACTGAACTAACGAATCCTGAGTATAATGTCTTGCTTGAAATGGGGATCGGTGAGCTGAAGAGAAGTGGTTACATAGTGGATCCACCCCTCCATGGGATACCCGTTAGTCCCTTTTTCCACAATCTAGGCAAAATACCAGAAACGAAGGAAAAATTATATATTTTCTTTAAAAAAATTCAACGAGAAGATCTCTATCTTTTAGATATGGTGGAAAAATTGAAGTAAAACATCCAAAACAAACTGGGTATGCCTGTAATATTTCAATGTTTGTTATATAAAGGGAAATTATTACATGATTCCTTTGAGATGAAAGATGCTAGGAACTCCACCATATCATTAAATATGAGGCTAAAAGGTGGAGTTACATGCATCAAAAACTCTAATGGATTAGTCTCATTCAAGGATGTGGTGAAAGGAAGAATTCCATTCCTGTATACTAGATCATATTGACGGTGATGGACTCGCCAACATGTCAGGGGATCTCCCCAGTAAGAAGTCCCAACTAGACCTCAGACCATTTGGAGTAGGAGTCCTAGCAATGGGTAGTATGGTATTGCCTTGACTGCGATCGCGCATAAAGGTAAACAAGATGTCTTTGTTGGAAGCAAGGGTGTGACCTTGCAACAAGTCAAGGAAGATGCATGGAAAGGCTCTAACACACAGAAGGGGAGAGGAGTGTGCCCCTTAGAAGCCTGTAATAGTACGCAACTTGAAAGGGAACATACGAATTGAAAAACATCACAAGATGGAAATCATAATAGTCGAAAATCCAAAGTGATGAGTTAAACCAACAACACGCTTCGATAAGTGTCTAGTCAATTTAACGTCTTAAATTGCTCTACATAAATTATCAATCCGGGTATCGTAAACTGATGAAGTGTGGTGCACCATATGTGCTTAGTTAACCTTTTCTTACTTTGTGTTTTATAGATTTTATTTTGTTTTTGGGGTTTTATTCCTGTTGGTTTCCTAAAGTGTCTAATGCAAATGGAAATCCTATTCTAAGGTCTTAAGAATACTTTTAAAGGACAAGTATGGATAGAGATTTCAAGACAAGGCCTATGTCCCTAATGGTAACTTCCAAAACTTAGCACTTCAAAAGATCTTAAAACATGTTATTGATGGAATTAGTACTCAAACAAAAGTGTAAATATGCAGCTACTTCAATCAAAATAGAATGCAACAACCAAACAATGAGCTAGTGACTATGAAACCCAGTATCCTTGCTGCTGTATAAAAAGAAAATTGAACTTAAAGCAATTCAAAAACTGTAAGCAAAGTAAACAAAATCATATTACATCAACTCATATTCTGACCCCTCACCTTTCGACTTGCTCTGGCTATAGGAGGCAATCATAAACAAATTGAGTAATCTGATATCTAAATTGTAGGAAAGTAAACTAAATCATACTACATCAAATAATATTCTGATTCCTCACTATTTGAGTCGCTTGGCTATAGGAAGGTAATCATAAACAAATGGAGTAATATGATATCTAAATTGCATGAAATGAAATTGCATAAAATGAAACTAAGATTAAACTACTCATTCATACTTCAATCCTTGAAAATGGCATAAGTAATCTAATCACTAACTTGCAGGAAAGTAAACTAAATCATACTACATCAAATAATATTCTGATTCCTCACTATTTGAGTCGCTTGGCTATAGGAAAGTAATCATAAACAAATAGAGTAATATGATATCTAAATTGCATGAAAGTAAATGAGCAAAATAAAACTGAAAGAAATAACAATGCTAGAATTAGAACTCAAAAAATAAATTAGCAGAAGGGCAAGATGATTCCATCATGTCATTAGTCATTAAAAAGCTATGTGCATTACTAATCTACAATCAACCGGTTGAACACACTTGCATGAATTAAAATTGCATGAATGAAAAATCTAATCTATCAAACTTGAAAGCAATTAAATGACATAATAAAATCAAAGTAAAATTACAAAATGAAATCTACTCTACCTTACATTCTAATATGCTCCATGACATCTACTTCACATCTCCTTCCATGTTGAGAACATCAAAGCTTTATTCAAATTCTTCAAAATTACAAAGTACAACAAAACTCTCCAAAGCTTTCAAAAGCCATCAAGGAAGAACTACAAACTTCAAGCTAAAGAACTCACAAGCTAAGCTCTAAACTGAGACTTAAGAACTCCCAAATGAAGGAGAGAGATCTCCTATTTCTACAAAAAGATGAGAAGCCATCTCGTTAATGAGAGTCCATGAATCTCTCCCTCTACCTCTAGAGTCCTAATCAAAATAGAAACTGATAAGACACATGTCATTTTAGAGTTACAATACAATTAGGAGATGTGACAAATATCCTCATGATCCCATGATTCTTTCCACTCAAATTCGAATTTGGCCTTAGAGTGCCACATAAGGGTCTTCTAGAAGCTTCCTTTCAACCTACACATGTCAACAATCTCAACCCATTTGTTAGGTATAAACATATGCACATTATTTCCTAATTTTTAACCACAAATTCAATTAAAAGGCTTAGAATTAATAAATATTGAAAAAACATAAATGTGGCCCAATGATAATGAAATTGGGATGTATGTGGTGATATAGTAGTGAAATGGGGGTGATATAATGGACATAATAGTGAAAGTCTAATGGAAATGAATGACATTTTCAAGACTCAACACCTTTTTCCAAGCTTCCCTAAAATAGTTTCTAAAGACATTCTTGATATCCTCATAGTGTAATTGGTAGATATCCCCTCCTACTAAAAAATGTAAGGTATCCAGAAGATCTTCCCTTACTCCTCTGAGCAGGACCAACTTTAGTGACTCAGGGTCAAGTGTGCACCTGGCCCTTTTGTAACTGAGCTGGAATCTTTCTTCATAGTCTTCTAAGGATTAATCCTCTCCCATGGTCGTCCTAGAAATATCTTCTTTAGTATCCTTTGACCTATGGTAGTCCCTATATTTGCTGTTAAAATCCTATTGCATCTAAGCCCAAGTCATGACACTATCTCCAAGTAAACCCATGAACCAGCGTAATGTTGCATCCTTGAGGGTAGATGGAAATAGTTTTAACTTTTTATCATCATTTGTATAGTCATAGGTTTGGCATATAATAGAAAACTCAAACAGGAAAGCGTCCAGGTCCTCTGTGGTCAGGCCATGGAATAGAGTAGAGGGGCTTATATTCTTCATCTTAGTGTCCCCATTAGTTTCCCTAATGGGGAAGGCACCCTCAACTCTCTCTATTCCTTCTGTTATTTTGGTTCTCAGCCATTGGTTCAGTAAGAATGGGTTCCTCTTCTTCTTCTTCCCCTATAGGTTCTTCAAATATGTCAAGTTTCTCATCCAAAGGTTCTTCCAGTTCACAGCCACTGAAGAAGAGAGAAGGTTGGTTGTTGGATGCAGTGGGGGTATTTGGCAAGAATTTTCCTAAATTGTCCCTACTCCTACGCAACATGAAAATAAGTGTTTTTGGGTTGGTTTTTGGAAGATTTTTTTAGCAAGAAATTACTTTGCAGAAATGAAATTGTTGATTGAATGAAAACTACTAACAGAAAGTAACTACTTGCTGAATTGAAATTCTACTTGAAGAATGGAAAGAAAAGAAGATAATGAAAAATGAAATAAAGGAAGCTACTAGATTACTTTTGCATAAATGAAATAATGGAAGAAATTTGAAGACTAGAAATAGAAGAAAATAAAGCGGACTATAAATAGAATAAAAGAAAGAAATACACACATTCTACTCTAACACCTCCCCGGCAACGACACCAAAAAGTGATGAGCACCAGTATTGTAGTAAGCATGCTACAACTCCTGGGCTATCAACTTTATTTATCAACCTTGGTCTGTACAAACTTGGAGGTTACAATGCTATATGAACAAGTAGAAGTGAAGGTCATGCCTACTGTCACTTGTTCATCTGGAAAGAGACCCCAGGGGTTCCAAGCCAGACTTCTATAGAGTCAGAAGAAGCTTGATTCTTTGATGGAAGAAGAGAAAATCTATTCTAAGAGAGTTACTCTACTACAATAATGAAGAGAACAACATGTAATGCTAAATCACACCATATCCTAATTAACCATTTAAACAGCTAAACTAAGCAAAATTGCTAAATCAACATTAACCTAATGTTGTTATCTAAGTTACAGAAGTAAAGAGCATAAAACCAAAGTATTGTGTAAGCAAGGAAACTAAACTAATTCTATTTTCACATTTTTGGTGTTTTGGTAAAATCAAGCATGCAAGGAGTCAAGTGGAAGAGCAACCGAAGATCGAAATCATTGAAAGGAGGACGTAACGAAGCAGAAGTGCATAAGAACCATTAGATCGATAGGGAACAATGTTAATGGGATATGAGCAGTGGACAGCTTATCGGAGAAGATTACCTGAATAGATGGATGAATAAGGCTAACAAAAGATGAATGGTAGAGAACTTATCGTGGGAGGTTAAGTCAACAGATGGACGAATAGGACTAATCGGAAGATGAATGGCAAGATCCTATTGTGGGAGGTTAACTCAAGAGATGGACAAACAGGACTAATCGGAAGATGAATCACGAAGATATTATCGTGGGTGATTTAGTGAATAGATGAACGAACAAGGTTAATGAAATATGAGCAGCATAGATCTTATCGAGGGTGATTTAGTGAATAGATGAACAAATAGGACTAACGAAAGATAAGTAGCGGAGATCTTATCGTGTAGGTTAAGTGAATAGATTAATGAATAGGACTAATGGAAGATGAATGGTGGAGATCTTATTGCGTAGGTTAATTGAATAGATTGACAGATCACATCAAGTCATGTGGTGAAAGAAGGGTAAAAAACGTGGGGAATAATGGAGCGGGTTTCCATAGGCGATATGCAATTTCCCACGTGCCCTTAAAGTTGTAAGCGGAATTCCAAAATTTTATGTTAGCCTAACTGGGTGACATGTAGCATGAGAAAACCAATTTTCTCGCGTGCTCTCAGGCGGATATTAGCCATGCAAGAATCCATGTGAGATTGCGCGATAACTGTTGGATCAAGCTAGACAGATCAAAAATGGAGATTTTGAGCGCATAAATGATTGAGATGACGCAATAGCCATTGGATCAAGCTAGACAGATCAACGGTGGAGATTTGGAGTGCATAAAGTAACCTGTTGAAATGAATCAGGTGGTGATTTGTCAGGTTTGTCATGGATTGGATGGTAAGGAGATCTACGGGTATAATCTGCTTAAGACATGATTTATTGGATCGCGCTTAAATATTTCATGCTGAAGGAAATGAGAATATGAGTGAGATCTATTACAGAAAGAGAGTGATTGAAGATGATAACGATGAAATGAGCCAAGTACTGAATCAAGACAACAAACTCCAAAGCTCATGCAATAACTAGAAATCTAGAACACAACCAATCTACTCTAGACTGTCGTAATGAAAATGTAGCTACTTAAGCAAATGAATGATTAAACCATGAATCTATGCGTTATACTGTTGTAATGGAAATGCAACTATTTATGCAAATGAACGATTAAACCATGGATCTAAGCTAGCATACATGTACAGTAAAGAGGAGCCTTAGCTTCGGGATGGGCCCTAACCCAAGAGCTTCAGCCCTCTAAGTTAACTCATTACTGGCTCAAAACAAAACTCATTCTTATTATCAAAACAATGGCTTACATAAAAAACTATCACAATTCTTGCAGCTCGAAAATAAAGCAGAGTTTAACAATCAAAAGTATGAATCCTACTGAGATCCTAGGCCTCTCTACTTATACATCTTAAGTCTCCAACGATTTCCTTAAAAATTATGGAGGCTTGGCTCCAAAACTAGAGATAAACGGGTGCTTTGACTTCCACTTTCTCGGCTGCATTCTAGTCCTCATGATTTGGTTGGTTGCACTCCAAGCTGATGAAGGAATATTCGAATGGAGGGGTAGTAAATGAGGAGGATTTCCCTCCTATAATTCCTCTCCCTTGTCCCATTCAAGTTTTGACCAAGGTCTTTGCTAAAATTCCTTGATTTTATCCTTTAATCCTGCATTACATGCACATTAGACCACAAAGCAAATTATCCAACTCTAATTCATCTCATAAACAAAATATAATCAAAAGTATGCAATAAGTTGTGATAATAGCTGGTTTGACTAAGCTAGGAGGTGAATTAAGGCCCATATAATTACTCAATGATGAGGCTCATCATCATTTGTTGTCAGATTCACCCAATCTTGATCTCGTGCTCTTATCTTATAAATCTGGTACAATTCATCATCGCTCTCATAATCGTTGACCGGTTCAGTATAGCGCAGTCTTTTTGCAGGGTCTAGGGGCACTACTACGCGGAGATATTTCTTCTCAAATATCATCTTCCGCTTCTTCAAATTGATTACTGCATTCATGTCCATAGCCCAATTGATCCCAAGCGGTGCAGGGTAGGGATTGTTGTCATCCAAAATCTATATCACTTCGAAGTCAGCTAATGCACTCGCACCCTCAATATCCACTGTCACTCCCTGCAATCTTCCCGTGGGGATGATTTTCTATTGATTTTCCATCCTTAACTGAATTGGAGACCACTACAGCATAGGCCTCCCCATCCTTTCCCATGTCTATTTAGGAAAAACATTCATGTTTGACCCCAGATGCAGAATTACTTGATCTATCTCATATTATCCTATATGCGCAATGAGTCTCATCTCACGCTGTGTTCTTACCTTATGCTTACAAATCTTCCTGACTATGCATGGTCCATCAGGAGAATTTTCTTTCCCGGCACATTTATTTATTAGTTCCTGTAGTCCTTTCATAGCCTTGTTGTCACACAGTAGCTTCATATAGGTCTCCAAGAAATTAGTAAGCATGGAAAGATCCATGTCTTTAGTTGGCTTATCCTAACTTCCTGAGGTGGAGGCCTCAGTGAATCTTTTCTTTGCTTCCATAAATGTCTCCCGCGCACGTTTCAGATAAAACTCAGCCTCTTTTTCTGGAGCTTTGCAAATTCATTCAATTTCTTCAGGCTAGTTCCCCTTATCTTTGCCAGTTTTCATCCCACTCCGTAGCACAATATTTACCTTGGGATCCTCTTCATGATCCTTAGCCCTCATCATCTGCAAGTTCTAAGTCGGCTGCGGAGGCTGCACCCCCTTTTCACATATCTTATCTAGCAACACTGGGCAATCTTCAGTTTCATGGTCAAACTGAGTATAATATCAACATGACAGACGCGTCATATTCGGGCAATTTCGCACATAGTGTCCCGGTCCTCAATAGTTGTAACAAATGACCTTCCCCCAACCTCGACCAGGTCCTCCTCCACCTTGGGCTCGTATACGCCCCTGATATTCGCCTCATACTCTCATAGTTCCTTGGTCCAGAGGCCAGTTTTCTACCTGCACCCTATATGTGGGTTTTCTATCCATCATTAACTCATAACTATGGTAATTACGCTCATCATGACCCACCGATTGATAGAAGCTGCAGAAGAGCTATTGCAGTGTCTGTAAAAATTTCTGCAGCAGGTGGCAATTATCTACCACGTGTTTTCTATCTACCTGACAGATAGCACACCATAGAGTGGGTCCTACACTTGGCCCTACTTGAGCCTTCGGCCTCAATGGCATTGGTCCTCCAGCTACAACATAGCTTGCAAAGACTGGGCAGTGTTATTTTTCATGTCCCTGGCTTTTACATTTCAAGCACCAAACTTCTTTGCATACCTCTGGCCAAACTATTCTATCATTCTTCAGACTCTGCATTTCTAAGAAAAGGTTCTGCAACTACGCATGAATCTGCTGAACCCCTAAATTAGCATTTTGAATTGGTGCCTCATGCAATCTCATTGCAATCTCCTTAGCTTCTACCTGGGTCCCAATCTTTTGTTGTGATAGCGGAACCCTTAGATGAGGCAAGAGCGAAACCACAAATCATTCGTGGTGCTACCCATCTGTCAGATTCATGTTAGCTTTGCAGATCTTACATTTCATTCTCTAATCCAACTCCCAAGGTGTCTCACCAAGCTTGATCGTGATTTCCATGAATCCAACAATTGATTGCACTTCAGAATTAGGCCTATTAAATTCCTTATTCAGCGTGGTCTGAATACCTACCAACGCAGACGTCGAGTTATCAATGCAATACTTAATGTACCTAATTAGCACGCATTCCCGCAAAGAACTAAACAACATCACTTTCTTCATTTTATCATCTCTGATACCCTGAGCTTCCCATACAGCATTTGCAATGAACCAAAACCAGTCCGGATCCTCATTTCCCAAACCCTTGAACACATGTAGCTTTACTGATTTTTCCATACTGAATGGTGGCCCCAAACATCAAGGTAGTTGCATAACCCACTTTTCACACAATAACATCTTAATCCAAGTATTTAAAGATCTTAAATACTTACCTTGTGGTCCCTTAAAGAAGCATCGTTCTGCTTCCTTGTAACTGACCGAAGTATCGACCGTGAATTTTGTCACAAATCCTCCTATGATACAATCAAGCTAGTGATCGACAACGTGTGCGATATTATCTTCAGAGGCTTCCAATCTCTACACTAGCTCTGAGGTATAGACTATTGCACTGTCAAGCCTCCACCTTCCTTGGTCGTCTGCCAATTTCGCGATGCACTCGTATAATTCAAACGGGAAGGAACAAAAGAATGTTTCATGTATCTCTGTGTGCATATATCTTTCCAACCACTGTTCTTTCGACAATCGTGGATTCATGTTCTCTTGTGTCATGAACTTGTTGATCTTTCTATCCAACTAGTCTTCAATCTCTTTCTTAGTTGGATTCCAGTGACATGACATCAAACATCTCTTTATGCAGATACCGGTCCCGACAATGGAACCATTTGTTGGCTTGATGGGCCCTCACCCAGGTTTAGTGTTAATTAGACAAGAAAATCCCTACACTACTGGCCTTTTTGGCATCAATCCCTGGAGCTTGGACTGAATTCTCACCTGAAGCAGTATGGGGGAATGCAAGAACCAAGTTTCTGCACCCTAAGATTGCAATGGTGTCACTTTATACCCGAACCCTTCCTTCACACAGATCGATAAGCCTTCTAGGGCTTATCGATATACTTCCATTAATTGTCCTCCAGACCTCCACGAAGGTCTATGAATGTCTTTCGCGTACCTTAAATAGGTGATCCAGGCACTTACATGCCTCTGTAATTACTCTTACCTCGATATTAACCAGATTAGCTCATGTGGTGGATAACTTTAACGTGCATTGTGATTATCTTCGTGTAACCAAATATTCTTACTTGTGTTCATATAATAAGGTAAAACACATAGATTCGTGTATAAATACATCATTAAATCATAAACCCAGTATTCAACATAACATAATCGCATGCATTCATAAAAAAGGTAAAATAACACATACATAGGAAATTCCAGAATACTTCTCTTTTTTTTATGTTCAGATCTCTCTTATAGACTCTAACTACCCTATGCATACAAATGTAGGGGTCCACACACTCAGCTGCGGACTTCTAAATGTAGGTTTTAACCCCGTACAAAATTTACCTGCATACAAATTCTAAATCAGAGGAAAATTAAAAATGCGAGAGCATAACACATAAAACACATATACACAGAGATTTCCCACTGGATCCCAAAACCGAGACTACCAGCTTGATTCTTCATTATGTTCCTTTCAATGTTACAATACATATTTATACATGCCGAAGCATCCAATACCATGGACCGAAAACCATTAGTCCAAAAAACATGTGTGAAAATCATGCACAATACCATAGGTGGGTCCGCCTAACCTAACATAGGGTCCAAAACCAAAATTTTCTGGGGCGCTGCCCCGAACCCCATAAAGTGGGGTTAAGGGTACCTCTCAAACCCCCTGTTAACTATGTGGAAAGAATATAACACAACCCAACACTACGCACACAAATGTAGGGGTCCACACACTCAGTTGCGGACTTCTACCTTAGGCCTCTCTAAACTTAGCTACAGAGCCTCTTTCCTACACTAAGACTCTTTGCTCTTAGCCCTCACAGACCCATTACATCCATCAATTGCCAAAATCTACTAATAACTGCCTTAGACTCTTATAAGAATCTCATTTTTATACATTCCCATGGTCTACGGACTAAGAGTGGATCTCATAAAGTTGACACAAGTTACCTAAACTAAGGGCAAAAACCCTTGATGACTCTTTACATCTTCACACTTCGCGACCACAAAATGTGGAGACTTTACATTCTTTATACAAAACTTGGGCCTTTACCCCCAAAACTTGGGCTTTTAACCCCAAAATTGACCCTAGGGGACTCGTTCCCAACACCAAGCTTACCCAACAGCCCTCTGGCAGGCAAGAGGCCACTACGTCAGTAGTGGGCATGTTGGGCCCAGTCGTGCCTGTAGGTGGAAACCACCCCACACGGGCCCATTGTGTCGTGGGGGTGGGGTGGGACAAGGTTTCCCGATTTTGAGAATCGGGCCTCCACCCCAGACCTATTGTGGTTTGTGGGTGGGCGGAGTACTTACGCAACCCCTTCCCACCCCACCCGCACAGGCTAACGGCATGGGGTAGAGGCCTGATCTCGTGTGCCCCTCCTGCGCACCCTTTCAACCCAATGGCCTGTGGGGGTGGAGGCCTGATTCTCATGAATCCCCTACCCCCCACCCCCATGAGTTGGGCCATTTTAATTTTTATTTTCTAATTTATTAATTTTTTAAAAGGTTATGTTTTAAAAATTATTTATCATTTATGATTATTTATCATTTTTACATTTTGTTTCATTTTTTTTTTGTTTACTTAAGCTATTTTTTTTGTAATTTAATAATTTATATATATGTGTATAAGTAAGATTTATGTGAACCTTTCTGGACCAAAGACTGCTAAAATTAAAGGTGGATCATCAAAAAATATTACTCGACGAACCAAACTTGAGCTAATAACTACAAATCTATCAAGTGCCTCAAACAATAAGAAGATGATTTCTTATTAGAAGAAATCACAAGAAGTGAAGCATGCAGAACATATATGGTATGTGAAAGATAGAGAAGGTGAACAACATCTGTAGATATATCTATATGTTGATATCCCTAACCATAGTGGAATTTATGAGGTGTTGGGAAAAGTACTAGAAATCTGTTTAATACCAGACACTGAAGTTTTTTATGTACTTAGAAAATTTCCCAAGTCACTTGACAAGATTAAATATCAGTTATCATTGTCAATGTATGACACGATAGAGGAATCTACAAAGATGTGTAAGCAAATCATAAATGATACTACACAATATATCGTATGTATTGTTATTTATATTTATGTGTTTTCTGTTATTGTAACTATAAGATTATATTTTTATAACTTAGTTTTTATTGACATATGATATTTTGTTTGACATAATTTTATTGAAAATATTTCAATTATGTTGGGAGGCATTTACTTCATAGAGCGAGATATTATGAATGTTGTCAGTAGTTTGTACTCAAGGTCAGAAGAAGATATGGTGAACAAAGAAAAAATAGTAATTCATGATGCTATAAAAATACATCTAAGGGATCAGCAAAGAATTCCTATATCAGATAAATCTAGCAAAGGTAGACATGTTACTTTTGAAGATGAGGAAATTGAAACTCACATTGAATAATATGTTTCCATTATTGAGAATGAAAATAGAACTGGTGTTAGAAAGGAGAAGAGCCATAAAAGACCAAAAGTAAAAATGCCCAAGAATGTCTCTATTCTAGTTGATGCTGAGAATGATACCTATCAAGGAGAAAATAGGAACAAGAAAACAAAATTTGATCATTCTCAAATAGTCAAGGCCAACAATCAAGATCCTATAGAAATTTTAAAAGAAAGTAAGGAAATCATTGCACCAAGAGCTGATTTAGAGGACGGCATTATTAAAACAAAACAAAATTCCATTCAACATAATTTCACAAAGACACACTTAATTGAGGGTGGTCGTACATTTCATCTTAATGTCAGACATATCTATAAGCCAAGTGAAGGACAATTTAAATATCAAATTAGAAAGACACACCACTGACATGTTCACAACTTGAAGACCTTGATGAGGTACAATCCATATGCTCATGTGGTTGATTATGTGCTTCTTGTTGATCGAGTTCAAGAACCTAACAAAGAAGTATTTGATAGGTCAAAATGTTTTGAACACAATTATTATGTGCTTTGGGGGAACCATTCTATAGAAGGTCAAAGGCAATTGATGGAGGAATATCCCAATAACCCATGTTTTGAAACAATGAAGTGTATCATTTATGTTGGTTTCTCAGATACATAAGTAAAGTTATTAACATGGGATCATAATACAAATAATGAGTATAGGTTGTCTATGAATTTCATCCAAAGGGTTAGATTTATTCATAATGAATTTGAAAAAAAATGTGGTGGCGATAAAATAAATGTTAGTCTAGAATTTCATAAGAAATGTTGTATGGAAATAGGCTTTCAAATTGAAGAAAAAATCAATTAAAAATGTGACAAAGTACATTCTGATATATTCAGACGTAGTCATAACATTTTCTAGTTGGACTTTGGAACTCGAGAGATATGAGAATTGATTAATGAGATTTTTAGCATGTGGGAGAACATTGGCATTAAAAACCAGAAGGTAAAAAAGTCTAAACCATTGATATGTAGCAACAGTAAATCAGGTCCTGAAATGAAGCATCTTCCAGAAGATATGATGATCATGCCTTGCAGAGCATTCCAAGGAGTGAAGGATGAAAAACTTGTCAAAACAATATTATCTCGTGTGAATTCAAGGGAATTATCATTGCAGGGAATGTGTGACGAAATTCAAAAGTAAGTTTGTTGAATTATTTTTATTTATTTGTAGATTATAATTTTATTTTAAATATAACATGTTTTTCTTAGTATTATTTGTTATACATATCATTATATTAACTTTTTTTACTTTATCTATTCAATCACAAATTTTACATGAAAATACAAGAACAAATGGTTAAACTGATCAATGAAGATAGTTGGGATGATGTTGTACGCATCTACTGAGATTCAAGTTCTACATCAACACTAAAAGATTTTTATCTTGCATTTAAAAAGGTATGTATATTTATAGATCCATTTTTGTTCATCTGTATACTATTTTTATTTTATAGCTTATACATATATTTTTTATTTTATTAGAGATGAGAAAGGACGCAAATGGAACACTAGATAGTTTCAGAAGCTTTATTGAAAAAATTAAGATTGAAAGACTGACAAAGTAGCATTATAGGAATGTTAAACTTGATCCAACTCTTACTCATTTCATTTTGAATGGGCTTGAAATTGTTCAATATCAAGTAATACAAGGTGACTATGAAGACATTGTTAAACTCATACCTAAAAGGGAGTATCCCCGAGTTATTATACATATTCCCCATGGTTTTAATATCCCAAACATCGACTGTGATAGTGACCCTTATACTTATCAAGCTCTTAGTAAAGTGGTTGTAGGATTTGTAGAAGTCAGATCATCACCATTATGGATATTTGTTACATTTCATTCAAACACACAATTGGCAATGTTATTGACAAGCTTCAAGGGGAGAAAAAACTCAAGGATGCAGCTTACATGGTAAGAGATTGAAATTGTATGTTTGATTAATGTTAAAAAATCCATTTATGTACAAGTTAATTGAACTTTTACTATTTCATGTTACAGGAAAAAGTCAAATCTTATTAACTGTGAAGATCAACCAATTATAAACGATTGTGAGTTCATCCATATTAATAGTTGGACAAAAGACGAAAGTTATAAGTCTATGTTTCTTAATCGAGTAGATGGAAAGAGTCATAGCCAAGTACTGATTTATGATATTGTTGTTAAAAAACTAATATATGAAGATAAAGAAGCAAAAGGAGAGATAGTCAACATTTATCAAAAAACATAGTCATTGGTTAACTATCTTATAGACTTATGTTCAAATGAAGGAGATTTGGTTCAAGATTTATTTTTAGGCTCGGGTAAATTTTATTATATAGAATTGAATTTCAATATCTTATTTCTTAATTTATATGTCATTATACTAATTTACTTGATTATTTATTTTGTGCTTGATAATTAGTTACAACACTAGCATGTTGCTTACAAAAAGGAATAAATTGCATTTCCATTGAAAAAGATGAGTATAATGTAAATTTATTCAGTAAAAAATTAATGTTCTTCAATTTCTTTCAGATGCAATGCAAGAAATTGGGTTGAGGAAAGAGAATTTCAATGAATCACGTATGGCAAAAAAAGGCAAAGGAACCTCAACCACCATTAGATGGAATGATTTGAAAGGCATACATTGGGAGATTCACAGACATCAAAGATCCATAAGAAGAGGAAAATAAGCAAAATGAAGCAGCAAATATTTTGAAATAAGATAATGATGAAACTCTAGAGGATGAAGAGTTTGTATTACGTGATATTATTGATTAAATTTAAGTTATGATTGGAAATCAAACTCATTTTTTGTAACTATTAATTAGCTATACTTGTAATGTTTTGACTTTGACATTTTCTAAGAAAAATAAGTATTTAGTTAATATTGTTATATGTTCAATATTTGTATTATGTCATTTTCACTTTAATTTTAATGTGAATCATTATTTTTTGAAAAAACCTGTGATTATTATTATTTTTTGACATGAATTTTATATATATATATATATATATATATATATATATATATATATATAATATATATATATATATATATATATATTATTTAACCTATTTTGTTAAATTTTTCCTATAAAAAATTGTGATTTTGACATGTCATTTCTAGCAAAAAATTATCAAATGTGTAATTTTTTTGTTTTATTTATGTTCAAAATGTTTATTTTTATGTCAATTATTAAAAATTATTGTTTTTTAGAAACAATTATTTGATGTGCATTGAAAAATTAATTAACGATATATAAACATGTAGAATATCGAAACTTTAAAATATCGACCTTCTTCTTTAACTATGCAAAAAAATAAAAGACTCACTATAAAAATAAAAATAAAAAACAATAAAATATGAAGAAGAAGACCACTCCAAAAATTGTTAAATCTAGAAAATATGTATTCACATTTAATACATTAGAAAATATAAAGTAAAAAAAAAAGCCTTTTAAGAAAAAGGGTCTGATGCAGAATCAACACTTTTTAAAATCAGCGTGCAAATCACTAACATTCTAAAAACTAATGTACATAGAAAAAATTTAAAGTGTCAAAAACTATGCTAATATATATATGATTTTTTATGTACATTAGTTTTTAAAATGTTAGTGATTTGCATGCTTCGTAGGGGAGGCAGTGATATAGTCATTCAACCTTTACCCTTGCTTTGTTACCCTTTGATTATATATATCTATATATATATATATATATATATATAATATATATATATATATATATATATTCTGTTAGTCACCACTTTTCAAAATTAGTTGATTTTTTTCTCCTCAGTTCTTGTTTCAAATTTTATGTTGTTTCAACTTTAAACTTCAGAAATTGTTCGTGTATGATATCTTATAGAAATTCACTGTAATTGAATAGAACTGAAGGCTTCTGACCAACTGCAAATACTGATAAAAATCCTAAAACTGCCTCATCAACCCACTGGTCTGTACGATAACCTAATAAATAAGTAACTAACGAAATGACTTCTACTTGACATTTATGGGAAAATAGAAATAGAGTATGGGAGAATTATCCTAGGAAACTCAGTCTTTTCAGGTAGAAAGCATTCGAAACTGTGGGCTCATTGGGGGAAGTTAAGTTTCTTAAATATGTCCATTAGTGCATCGGTCGAAAATGGATGTAGAGAGGTATGAGGATTTAGCTGTAAGGATTGGAAAATGCTCTCTCAGGAAATGGAAAAGAGGACCTCAATGTTTTGGGAAATTATTATTTTTTGGTTGGGGAGGTATCTGAGATGATGACATGTAGAGAATTCAGGGAAAAAGTGAGTTTGAGGAAAGGTAAACTTAGGAAGAAAACATTCCCAAATGCTTAAATCATCATTCTGATCTAAGTATTTTTTCTTTTCCCAATTATGGAGCTCATATAAATCAAATTCACACTAGGTTTCAGCTATTTTGTATTGGCTATCAACCAAGGAAGGTTTATCTAGATCAGGGATAGGGGGTATCATGCGATCCTCCTTGGAATATTTCCTTTTCCCTTATGTGACGACATTTTGAATTACACGGGAGAAATGGAGGAACAAAGATACTAGACTATTTGTTTAACTAAAAATGCAAAGAGAGATGACTTGCAGATGGCACTAGTAACTTCAAAATGGTTTGAGCCTGACCTACAAAATTCAAAAAAGTTATTGAAAGGGAAAAAATTGTAATTTTTGTAATGGGATTCATAGGTGTTGTAACAAAAATATTACCATTTTGGGAGCGGGGTATTAATTAGGAGTGGATCATTTGGCGGGAGGGATTTTATGTCTAACATTTAATTGAAATTTGGTGGCTGATTTGAAAGGTAATGATTGAGTGATGTGGAGTAGAGGTGACATGGATGGCTGGATGGATGATAGGTGGGCATACGTGAATGGCAGGATGGAGGACAACTGGACATGAGGGAATGGCATGGGGGTGAGACAATGGAGGGAGTAGTGCAATGGTGTTTTTTGATGGGGGGAGGTGGGGAAGGGGTAGTTATTTTATGGTTTTTGGGAAGGGGGGCCCAAAATGGCTGAAGGGACACAACATCTCCACAAGTGGTATTCAAAAAACTTCTTTTTAGGCCCTCCCCTTGGTTAAACATCAATAGTTATGGGGGGTCTGAAATTCATCCGCTCTTATTGATCCGAGCATGGGTGATCTCTACCTTTGTTTCTCACTCGGGCTTTATCACAAGTCGACAAAATGTCAAATCAACTAAATTTATTTACAATATAACAATTACTAATTAATTCATTAACATAAGAGGATTAATAATAACACAAAAATAATTACAGTGACATTTAAACAAGCGCACCTTTACTTTGAGATTTTATTTCTTTTTATTTTCTTCCTTTTTTCTATTTTTCTCTTTTCTTTATTTATTTATTTTTCTTTTATGAGCTAAATACTTTTAAATTAAAGATAACTTTTTACAATATGCCCGTGGGATGAATGACTAAGTAACCATATTGAACTATTGTATTTATAGGACCCTAACACTAGTGAGGAAAAAGGCCGGAGAGATACGACTATATGTTGACTTTCAGAACCTTAATAAGGTCTCTCTCAAAGACAATTACACTTTTCCAAATATGGATCACATATTGCAGCAGGTAGTTGGTTCCAGGAGGATTTCATTGCTTGATGGCTTCTTCGGGTACAATCAGATTTTTGTACAACCGAAAGATCAGGACAAAATAACTTTCACCACACCATGGGGGACATTTATGTATGTAAACATGCCTTTTGGACTAATGAATGCAGGGGAAACCTTATAGAGGGCGATGGAAATTTCTTTTGTTGATGAGAAAGACGAGTTTATTGTTATTTATCTTGAGGACATTATTGTGTATTCTAAGTTTGATAAACATCATTTCCAACATTTGAAGATTTTTTTTAAGAAATGCAATAAGTATGGTATCTCTTTGAAACCAAAGAAGTCCATTTTTGGAATGGAAGAAAGTAATCTACTTGGAGACATAATCTCAAAAGATGGCATTAGAATTGACCCAAGAATAATTGAAGACATTAAGAAGATTTATACCCAAAGGAATAAAAAGAAAGTGCAGTCTTTCATTGGCAAGATTAATTTTATGAGATGGTTCATTCCAAATCTTGTTGAAATTTTAAGGGCCTTCAAAAATATGTTGAGGAAAGATAGTGAGATCAATGGGACTATTGAAGTAAAGAATTCATTCAATGAGGTAAAGTCAGCCTTAACTTATGCTCCTATTTTGGTTGGTCCTATCTACATGAAAGACTTCATTATTTTCTCCTTTCAATTGGAGCACACTGTCGCTGCAATATCGATGCAAAAAAACCAGGAATGTCATGAGAAGCATATAAAAATTTTCGTAGGGGATTAAGGGATGCTTCTCTGAAATATAACATAACAGAGAAGAAATATTTTGCGTTGGTAAATCCTTTGAAGGATTTCAGGGTTTACATATTGCATTCTAATGTAATTTCTTCCATTCCTAATGTTGTAGTGAAGGAGATTCTCACTCAAGATGAGCCAATAGGATGGACAGGTAAATGGATAGCACTTATTTTGGAGTATAATATTGAAGTTAAGCCCACTAAACTTATAAAGGGTCAGGGACTAGCTAAAATGATGGTTGAATCAAATTTGCATGTGTTGGACATCAATTTCATTTATACTCAAGAAAATGATGAAGAAGTGGTTCAACATGTATGAGAAAGGTTTGTTTCTTCCCCCTCGTACATAGATATCATTTATGTTTTGCAACATCTACAAGCTCCACCTATTTTGGCAAAGACAAAAGTAAGGTTTCTTAAATTGAAAGCTGTTAAATTTTGCATTGTAGATCAGTCTTTATATTGGAAATATGCAGGAGGAATATGGTTGAATTGTTTGTTAGAAGATGAGACAGATAGAATAATGGAGGAGTTTCATAAAGGTGGTTTTGGAGGGCATTTTTTCTGGAAAACCACAAGAAACAAAATATTGAGAGCTAGTTTTTACTAGCCTACATTGTTTGTTGATGGGAACAAAAGGGTCTCTAACTATCATGAGTGTCAAATATTTGAAGGGAAGAAGAAACTTTTACCTTTACCTCTGAAACCTATTTCAGTGGAGTTTCCTTTTCAATGGTGGGGATTAACTTCATCAGGGAGATTCATTCATTTCCATGAGCTCAACATAAATTGATATTGACAACTACGAATTATTTCACTAAGTGGATTGAAGTGATTTTTACCAAGCAGGTTATATATTCATTGATTATTCAATTCCTAGAAGGTAACATTCTCTCAAGATTTGGTTGTCCTCATAAGATTACTACTTATAACGTTGTTTCATTTCAGTCTAAAAGAATGCTTCATTTCTATAATAAATATAACATAGTGCTTGGTCACTCTACTACCTATTACCCATAAAGAAATGTTCTAGCAGAGTCCTCTAATTAGCATAGTCAACATCATAAAGAAATTTACACCAAAGAACAAAGAGACTTGGCATTAGAAATTGATCAATGCATTATGGGCAGACAAGGTAAGTACCAAGAAATCAATTGGGATGTCACCTTTCCAATTGATTTATAGACTTTATGGTGTTTTTCCTACTTCCCTAGGAGTTTGAGTAATGAAATTATTGCAGGAAGCAGAGGTGGCACTGAATGATATGCAGAGGAGGATTAATGAGATCATACATTTGTAGCAAACTAGAGAGGAGGTCTACAATAAAACTCAGTTGATTCAGGACAAGATTAAGAGGATTCATGATAAAAGGATAAAAGATGATGATTTTAAGATTGATGACCTTGTGTTGAGATGGGATGTGAGGAATGAAGAAAAGGGGAAGCATGGAAAATTTGAAAATTTATGGAAGGGACCTTATAAAATTGAAAGTTTTCATGGAAACAATATCTATATGCTAAAAGACATGACAGGGGAGCTACTTGTTGCAGGGCTTGTTAATGATAGGCTAATCAAACACTATTTCCCTTAATTTCAGCTGGTGTAAACACATCATTGTACATAACATATTTATTTTCAATACTGCAAGTGTGGGTGGCTGCCATCAGAAATTGAAGCCCAGGGTGAAAGACTTGAGTTTCTAATGGGTTGCTACCATATGTAGTAAAAATCATAGTCAGTAAAATCAATCTGTGTTAGTTGGCTAATAGTCAATAAAGAGCTTAATGGATAATCCTACTGATCTACAGTGTACTTGGCACTTCATAGGGAGGATGCCATCCCCATTATAGCATATGTTAGGGTCTTATGTCCAGGAATTTTACTCATGTTAGTCTTGTTATGTATCTAAGGTAAAATTTGCAAATCTTCGTCATGATGACCTAACTATTATTGTTTAAAAAGTTCTAGGTTTAGATGAAGTGTCATGTAAAGTTGTCTATTTTGCTAAGAGTCCAATGTCTAAAGTCATGTGTTTTCCTTACTAAAGGATAATCATAAGAATTCTTTAGTCACATTCCAAAAATCATGTTATGCATATACTTAATTATTATGAGTTGGTCATCATCCTAGTCAGTATAAGTGGGTCATCTAAGTCTAGAGGCTATGTCTACATCAACGCAATTATGGGATGGTATATGCACAGATTTGGAGGCTCTTTGGATTCAGTTTAAATTTCATTTCAATGACAACTCATAATGTTAGCTGGAAAAAATGATCAAAAGGATAGTCCTTCCCTTTTCCCAAAGCACTGCATTTTCAAAATGTGTTGCGCATTCATGATTTCCCTTTCTTATCACATACAACACTCTCATTTATGCTCCAGGTCTTTTTTCATGTATATTTGAACCTTCATCCCCATTCCAAAATGCTCAAATCTTCACCATTTTTATCGAGGGCTTTGGTTTTCTCAATTTGTTCAACATGAAAGGGAGGCAGGGGTGTTGCGAATTCACATAGTGCTACTATTCTTGCATTCCAGTGGTCAAAATTTCCTCATAGGTGCAAAACAAGTCTATCTTTGTTCCTTAGTTTTGAATGAACTCTCACATTGCATGTAGAAGCTAGGAGAAACCGTAAAAATCCTGCAATAATGATAAATTCATCGTTGGTACACTTCTGAAGTCATTGTGTTTTCTATTTTGCATTGTGTTTTATCCTAATTTGCTACAATTCCACACAATGTTATATATTACGCATTTGTTGCTAGCAATTCACATTTTATCTATGTAAACCTTTACATGCAATAACTGCTTAAGGTTTAAAACTAAACCAAGGTTGCTTCCCTTAAGTGCTTAGACTTGAAAGTAATACCTTCAGCGCTACATTTTTGTATTTTTGCGTTGCAACTATCCCTTTTAAACTCTCTGTCAACAATTGTGAAATTCCAAGTTCTGTTGGGTTTTCATGACGATGTCTGCATTGTTTAAGTTTTTATGAAATTTCTTGTTGTATCTTGAGGCAACATCAAAGGTTTAAAATATCATAACACCTTCATTAATACACAAAAATCAATTTCTCATAATCCCTAAAACTAGTCACTATTAGAAATAAATATCATGTCAACTCCAGAATACAAGAAGCACAAGGGAGGTGCAATTATGTGATTTGAGCCACGATATGTCACAACCATGAATGTAAATCAAGCCATCAAAATGGATTTTGAACAAGTAGGATATGTGATATTTTGTGAAAGTATTCATGGGTATCATGTACAGCTAACAAAGGAGTTTTCTAGGAGTTATGATGACTTGCAAGCAAAGGTGGGAACACTTATTTTTCCAGTATCTTCTCAATCAATACTTAATGCTACTAATATCCATTTGAATGGAGAGGAGTGATTCAAAGACATGGAGTTTAATTCTGATGATTTCAAAGACTTTCTCAAACCAAAAAAACTGAAAATGATATGGTTATGTTGTTCCAAGAAACCATCTACAATACCATCATAGTAAATTGTTGGAAGTAATTCAAATGTACTTCACATGTGAAGGGAGGTTTAGCAAAGTGTATCATGATTGCATCAGGATCTTAATGAATTTTAATAGCAAGAAAGCCTTGAATCTTCTTTATTATTTGGTTAGGAGTCTATCTAAGATGGCTGACAAAGTTCAAGAAAAAGGAAATCACATTGAAGAAAGTTTGTTTCATTTTTCATTAACTAAATTGTTGGTGATAAAGGAGCTTGAGAAGGAGTAGTCATGGTAGGAGTTTTTGGTTTCTTGAGGATGGGTAGCACACTATTCAAACAAATAGAAGACCAAGAAAGACACCCCATCAGTTGTGATTAAAGAAGCTTCACCTACAGTAGCAAGCTCAATCAAAAAGACTTTGACTAAAATCAAACTAGTTTATAAGAAAACCCCTAAGAAGCTTCATTTCTCACCTGAAGCAGAAAAAGTGGCAAGAGTACCAAGAACAAGAGTTGCAGCCAAGAGGTTGTGTGTAGGTCATCCATATACACATATTCATGTTGTGGAATCAAAAAGTACACAAAAGGAAGTGGAAATTGATGAAAGGGACTAAAAAATTGGAGATTTATAAGATCAATTGTATAAGGCCCATTTGATAATATCATATTTGCATCAGGAGAATATGGAACTTAGAAATAACGCATCACAAGAAACTATTCAGCCTAATGAAGGAGAGCCATCAAGTAAAACATTAGCACATGATGACAAAGACAAAGGAAAACTAGTCATTGATGTTGAAGAGTTCAAGGAGGCAGTTGAGCAGTCAAGGAGACCTAGAACTAGGTTTGCTACGAAGGTGCAAATGCAAGTAAAGGAGATTTTTCAACCTGAACAGAAGATGGTTTTCGATGAGGAAATAATTTGAAAAGCTACTGGAATGACTTGAAGGATTTCAATAGCAGGTGGGCCAGCTTGAAGAAAAGGATCACTGGTATAAGTTGTATTTGTTTAGGAAATTAGAAGTTGTTCAGCCTATCCTTGACAAGGCTAAATAAAAATTGAAGTGGACCTTCCCTCTGCATAGGAAAGTGAAAAGTTTTTATGTAAATAAGTCGATGTTAAAAACAAGGATCATATTGGTAAAGAAGAAGCTCCCCGAGTCCAATAAATATGAAAGAAATAGAAAGAGAGGTAAGTTAGACATACTTATAGAGGCTAGTACAAAGGTGAACCTTCAGCAGGAGCATACCACTCAACTCTAAAGTTTTGTCTTTTGCTCAAAAATAAGTTAGCTTTTGTGAAGTTTGTAAAACGCAGCAAGGACTTGCTATAGTTTTTTATAATCTTTGATAATGGTGAGACACTAAAGTTTTGAAGGTTTTATTTTCATAAGGGGAGTTATATGAAGGTTACAACATTCACATTGATGCTTCCAACATTTTGTATTAGATAAAATTCACCTTATGTTCAGACTTTTGAAGGCGCTGCAAAAGGAGGCAGTCTTGCTGCGAAAGTGGGAGATAGTCTAGAGGGAGGTCTGCAAGTGCTTTGAATCTTATCTAAGAGGTTAAATACCATCACATGGATATTTTAAGCATACCCATTTGCTTATTTCTTATAGAGGAAGGCTATAATGATACAGAACATGGAGGCTACTTCATTTTTTTGTGTAGCTTCCTAATGCACCACAAGTATGGATAGTCAACACCATTTCATTTCCAAATTCGAATTCTTGACTTCTAGAAGCAATTTCGAGTAGTTAAATAGGTGTATAGTAGCATTAATTCAAGTAATTAAAGTTATTAAGAAAATATTCCATTTAGTTAGTGTTTTCAAGATGTATTGGTTGATAAGAAAATCACTCCTATTTTTCAGTATATCAACTAAAACTTTGTTGTATTTAGATAAAAGGTTGTTTCAGTCAATCATTTCGACCACCTAGAGTGGGAGATCGAACGTCATGATGTATATAGATATGAAAAACATGGTAATGGATTGGTTGGTCGAATGAGAGAGAAACAGACTTTTGTGCACGACATTTTTTGAAAACTTTGTGAGTGAATGAATGAACGACAGAAGGTCATTTGCAAGGATTCCTGTGTCAGATCTCGATGGTTTCTTCTTCTTTATTCTTGTAAGTTCATCTTATGTGTTTACATCTCTTAAATGTATGTCTTCTTGCTTGGAAAATTCTAGATGTTTAATTCATAATTCATCTTAATGGTGCTTTGATTTAGTTTTGCCAAGTGATTAATGTTTTTCCTCTTAAAAAAAAAATAGAATTCATCTATAGTTGATGTTCTATGTGTTGTCTTCCACCTTGCTTACACAAAACCTCCTACAATAATTTAACTCCATTTCATCACCAAGATTTCCTACCTTGCCCCTATGGAGATAACCTTCTCTCTCTTCATCATCTCACTGGAAAAAAATAAATATGTCATGACTCCATCCCAATGGATTGGTATCTTTTCTCATCAACAGACCTTTGAAAAATAGACTTTATTTAATATTATAGCTAGCCTAATATCAGATCAGTTGAGAAACCTAAGTGAGAGATCCCTCTCCAAGGATAGAAGTGTTAGATTATGGCCTAGAAGTGGTTTGTGGTTACCTCTAGAATTTCTCTCCTCATCGTAGGGAAATTTGTAGAGTGCTAATAGGTAGCTCTCTCCACGTTATATCAAAGTTCTTCCGAGTAGCAGAAGATGTTTCTCAAGAAGAAGTTGACAACTATCATGATACATAAGGGTGAATGCATAGATCCTTTCCTCAATCATATTAAGGAGGTTTGTGATTAGCTAGCAGTCGTTGGGGATGTGCCCCAACCTACATAGCTTGTACAATTGGCACTAAATAGTGTCTCAGAGGACTGGAAAGTTCTTGTCCAAAGCATATTGGGAAGAGACACTTTGCATGGTTGGGACAGAATTTGGGTTGATTTGTAATAGGAGGAGTTGAGGCAAACTCTAGTAAATAGAACCATCAATGGTAGAAAAATAAAATCCATGAATAGTGAGAAGGAAGAGAAGAATGTGGCCCTTTCATTGAAGGGTCCCAGTCTGAGGTAGCAGGAGTAGAAGAAGAAGAAGAAGGACATGTCAAAGGTCAAGTGCTTCAGATGTGGTCAACTTGGTCACTACAGTCCGTAGTGTCCTCTTAGGAAGAAGAACAAACAAGAGAAGTAGGACCAGGTGGCAGCGTCGGCCAAGATAGACAAGTTGTCCTCTAGGTTGGAGGGAGACTTCACTATGATGGCATCCATGCCTTTACTAGTGAGGTGGTGCAACATGGAGTTGTAATCTAGAACTGCAGAGATTGGGCAAGATCCTTGAGGTGTCCTTCTCATGGATATGTACCTTGCTATGAGGGCCCACAGTATTCAATAGTAGGATGGATCAGTGTGAGTGATGCACTTAGATCCACAATAACAGTTGCATACTAGTAGTAGTCATGTGCCGAGGAGTGCAACGTAGTGTTCACACAAGAGTAGGTTTCTCAATGCAAATTTGGAAGCAACGTAAATCCCTTGGTGGAAATTGTAGTGGTTAGTAGCAGTCAGAGACTTAGGAGACAAATGCATCATATTGAACACAATTGATTCAATATTTAGGATTCTTCTCAGTTGCAGTTGCGACAACAACATATGAGAGGAAATTGGAGTGTAGATGCAGAGTTGGCAGCAATATGGAAGTATCGATAGAAACAAATATGTAGCATCAGAGTTGCATAGTGTTTGGTAGGTAGTATGGTCAGACATCACTAGCGTGACAAAGGGTGGTACAAGAGACATGGTGTTCTGGTAGGGTGCACAACACTAGAACACAGTCCTCGCTAAGAGGTAGTGTTAGTTTTTGTAGTGTCAGATGTCTTCTAGTCTCAAAACTTTGTATATAGGCTAGAGTACATGATTTATCCATAACCCAGAAATCATTTTTGGAAATTCCACCTAGAAGTGTCTCAATTAGATTATTAGCCAATTTTTAAATATTTCCTAATTCTAACTTAGGCAATATGGTTAATTAATCAGTATTAATTAAGATAAGGTGATAATCATCTAGAAACTCACACGAATCGACAAGAAATTAATTTGTACCCTTGGTTAACTTTTAATCTTAATCATTGATGCTCCAATAGAGGATTATAAGAAGAAGTTGACGGGTAGATGGACAACAAACTTGAGACACCTCAGCAGTTCGATTTCCTTAGCAAATCGATTTCTAGAAGGTAGTAGCAGTTGTTGGAGAGCTAGAGATTGAAGCAGAGACACTGAGGGGTAGGGACAATAATCCAGAGGAATTTTTTGAGATTTGGAGAGTAGCAGCAAGTGACAAAAGTGATCCACGTAGAAGTAGTGCAAGTACTACACTATAGCTAAAGCAAATCAGTTCGATTTAGCTAGGGAGGAAGTTGATTCAGCTTCCAAAGGCTGGGAAAGTCTTCTAGAGGGCCAGAGAGTCACTTCTAGCAGCAGAGGCAAGAAAGAAGGCTTACTTGGTGGATGATATAAGCCATGTGTGACAGGAAATGCAAGGACTGCACAAAGTGCCTACGTTGGGGTTTGGATAACTAGTTTTTTAGGAGAAGCTAGTGCTGGGATTGCTTGTGGAGTGAGTGAATTTCTTCTCATAATTTTTTTTTTTAGATACTTCTTCTTTGAATTACAAATTGCGCATCCATATATTGTACTCATATTTCACTACTCCATAATAATAAAACCCTCACTTGTTGCACTAGTTTTCCCAGATTAGGTTTTTCCAGGGACATTGGTTCAAAATAATTGTGTAAATTTTATGTGTGTGCACTATATTTTCTTAGTTTCAAGAGTTATTTTTCTTCCACAATTTTATTTGTGAAGTTTATAGTACTTAAATATTCATTGTTTATGTAAGAAAACAAATTGTTAAATAATTTACATTTAGAAGAATAATTTCTAGCCGCTACAATAAAATTTCATAGAGAAATTTTCTGAGTTGTAGAATAATTTCGTAGCACTGAAATTTTCACACCAACAATTTTTTTATGACACTATGTTCTTTTACCAACCTACTCTTCGGGAGTCTCGGAAAATTAACCTTATTCTAGAATATTCCAAGATGCATTAGGGATTGTGATCAATGTCGATAAATCAGACATTTACTTCTTCAACACTAACAAACGCCAATCACATCTATCTCACACCCTCAATTTTTGGATTAGCTCCCTCCCAAGAAAATATCTTGGAGTTCCTCTAGTTTTCAACTCTCTTGGTGTGGCTTGCTGGAGGGGCTTATTGGATCGGATAGACTGGAAGCTTGCAAATTGGAAAATCGGGGCTCTAAACCTAGAAACCAAAGTTACTTTACTAAAATCCATCCTGCATGATCTTTCGGTGTATCAATTGTCAGCACTCTCGACCCCCCAGAGCATCTTAAAAGATCTGGCATAAAAATTTAGAACTTCCTTAGGAAGGGAGTACAAACATGAAATAAATTGTCTTTGGTGGCCTGGGATAAGGTCTTCTTTCCCAAACTACATGGAGGCTTGGGGTTAAGAGATCCAGTTATCATGAATCAAGTAATTGGGGCCAAATAATGGTGGACATGGTTGCAACCGGGCTTTGGAGCTATTGAAAGAGATTTGGTCTCACAAAAATGCACATAACCTAAATGTTGATACACTACTAAGGAGGAAATGTTTTCCAAATGGGTCCTCCATATGGAATATAGCACAGGGAAATTATTCTCTCATTTAGGGCTATGGATTTTGGGAAGTTAGGAATGGCCAAACGACTCTCTTCTAGAAGAAATCTCGGATACGACTTCCCCACTTGCAAGGAAAAGAGGGGCTCAAGGAAATTTAGGCATTCACTGAGGGTAGAGGGGTATCTATAGTACAAAATTTATGGATCAGCCTAAATCCCACACCAGAGTGGAGAGCATGGAAGAAACTAGAGCACTAGTTAGAGCATCAACACCCACTCCATGGGAATAACTGATCTTTCCTCTCCATAAGAGAACCATTCAAAAAATCGATGAACCAAACAAATTTCGATATCACCCGAGCAGATCCTTCTCTTTCAAAGAGGCCTACACTCTCTTAACAACTCTATAGGAGGCTCACCCTAATCCATTATGGAAGCGCATATGGTGTAACAAACTATGGCCTAAAGTATCCTTTTTCTTGTTAGTTGGACGCTGGTGTTTGGCAGGTTGCTAACATGGAATCGAATCAAGAAGAAAGGGTTCTCAAGCCCCTTGTGCTACTCCCTCTTCCAAGCATGTGAGGAAACATAAGAACACCTCTTCAACCAGTGTATTTTTGTGGAGGGCATGTAGAATAGGGTGCTCCTCATGTTTGAGCACATTGACAAAGCCCTTAACTATGTTAAAGAATCCTTAGAGATATAGAGGCTGAAGGTTTTTAAAATCCTGATAGTCAACAAGGCTTGCGTCCTTGTCGAGGGATTTATATATGGAATATACGAAAAGATCACAATAGGGTAATATTCCATGATAAGAGACCTTCATGGAGCCAACATTTGGAGATCATTTGACACAACCTCAAGGAAACACTCCTGGTGAGCACATGGTCTTCAGATGATTGGAAGGAAGAAGGTTTGGAAGTGAGCATATTAACTAAGTTGGACCTTAAAGAGGGGTTGACAACGACCAGGCCATGTGTCCCATCCCACATTGGCCAATCAGTTAATAGATTTACCCTCCCTCCTGAAGTGTTCTCCAAGTTAAATTTTGACGAGGCCTCTAAAGGAAAGTGTGACAAAGATGGCCTAGGGGGTGTCTTCCACTTTGATCAGGGTACGATCCTAAAGGTGTATGTCGAATCTTGTGATATTTCCACCTATAATGTGGCATAATTCCTCACACTTGAGCGGGGCCTAACTATAGCATGGGAAGCTAGATTCATCAAGCTTCAAATCACCAGAGACTCCCAAATCGCAATCACATTAGTCCAGAAAATAATCAATGGAACCCTGGTTTCAAAACTCTCTAAAAGTTGGTGCCTCAAGTTTCTTATTGGGAAAATCCAGAGTTATCTCCAAACCTTGATATATGTCATCACTAAACATACGCAATGTGAGGGAAACCAAGTAACTAAGCAACTGGATAACTAGGGTAGGGAGCTTACTAACCAAACTATTTTGCAGAACTGGCCACTAACTAAACCTGATCAGAAGATGGAAGAAATGGGTCGACTACTTGTCAATGACCTTAGAACCACGAGGGGGGTGGATACCCTGAGGACGTCGGGAGTTGTTCCTGGCTTCCCACATACCCCCCATGAAAATGACAAGGAAATGGGTTACATGGCAGGGCATTTAGTAGCAAGCCTATGTGAAACCTTCCATCTGCGCTCAATCGCATTTTTGCAAAGGTAGGTGGGAGATGGGTTTCATACGATGATAAATGGGTATGGTAATGATACTATGGCGATGGAAATTCATGGTGTGGGTCTTAGAAGGGAACCTCAAGTCAAATTCTTGCCTCGCTGATGTGTATTGGAAGTGTGAAGAGGGGACTTGCCATACCTCAAATTGTCACAAGGGTGGCATACAGTTGCAGAAGGGAATCATTGGCCCCTCGACTTTTTACCTATTCGTACATTCTTTGTGGCATCCTCCAAATCGGGAGAGCTTTCGAAGTCCATTTTACCAATGGTTTTCATCTGTCTAGTTGAATGAATTTTCGTTTATCGCAGAGTCCATTCCTGGAAGCGCTGGTGGATTTGAGCAGAGTATCAGAGGGGAATTAGGGAAGCTTTTGCCCCAATTTCCTCTCGTTGAATTCGGTATGTGGTACATTATGACTCCTTGTCCTACAGGTGCACAAATGTGTGGTATTTGGCAGGGTACTTCTTACGAGTGTCTCAGCAGGTTGTGGTGTGCTCTATGGGGGCCGAACCAATGCTGGGTAGCCCGAATTGGGCATGAAAAGGGTACATCAGTCAATTTCCTTGAGCTCGATGGAAGGTTTTTGTTATTGCTAAGGCGAATTGCAAGAAGGAAGTTAGATCATCTGGGGGAATTAGTGGGTATGAAGGTGGTTTTAATGGTTTAGGGGAGGATTGCAAACAAAATAGGAGATGGATGGGTGTTGAGGTGTGGTGGGCACATGGCAACACGTCAAAGCTCTAGTTTGGAGGGTGGTGGTAGTGGAACGGTCGTGGAACCTAGACTTCAACAACAATACTGGAAAAGGGAGGAAGCAGGGTCGAGCACGGATGCAAGGGGAGGCTCATCAGGGCCTAGTCGAGGACAGTGACCAGCACAGAGGAAGAAGAACAACTCCTTTAGTGCCACCACTAGCCCACCGAGGCAGTTAGTGAAAATGCCGCTGGAGGCATATGAGAAAAATTGTCGAGAGAAACATGTGGCGATAATGGTAGCCCTAGCACAGGTTCAATATTTCCAGTGTTAATTACGGGAACAAGTGGTGGTGGTATGGCACGAGAATCTGGAAAGATGGAGGCCTAGTTGGCTCACTTAGATGGAAACCCTTGCACAACTTCAATATTTCCAGTGTCAATTACAAGAACAAGTGGTCGTGGTCGTGGTGTGAAGTGGGCATATGTGCATTCTGGACAAGCTCGAGGAGATGGAGGCCTAGTTGGCTCACTTGGAGCAACACTTCAGCTACTTGTTACACCCTCCCCCTCCACTAGGGATGGGACCAAACAACCCATCCTCTATCGACTCCGATGAGTGAGTATGTCTTTTGGTGTTTTGCTCCCTTACTGTTATGGCCAGCTAGCTTTTGTCTTTTTTGAGATGTTTGTTTACACTGATGGCAATGATCAACAATCCTAGTCCAAGTAAGACCAACAAAATCTTAAGAAATAACCTTATAAATATTTGCTCATACAATTAATAGAAAATTATAACTTGCAAAAAAATATAAAAATTTCACCTTATTGGAAAACATCATTTAGACTAATAAAAAATAAAAATTTCTAAACTTAAAAATATAAAAATACTAGAAAACTTAAAAATATATATTTTACAGCATTCTTTAAAACGAAATATCGTGTGGAATAGAACAAGTAGTTTGCTTTTTCTTTTTTTACAAAAAAAAAATCACTTATATTGAGAGTGATATCCAAAACCAATTAATCATAATTTCAAAAACCCCATCGTCAAGACAAATGAAACCCTGAACAATCCAATCCGATTCTATGAGACTCGAACATTGAACCAGCGATTGTGATGTAAACCTAAACCGAAATTGAATTCGCCATTTCTGGCGAAATTTTTAACCTCGTTTTCTGCGTCTGGCAAGGAAACGTGCCACATTCGGCGTGAGAGCCACTGTGATCGGTATCCTTACAGGCAATAAAGCTTTATTACAGACAACTGCAAGTGCCAAAGCTCCACCCTTGGAGATGCAATTAGTGCCTACCGAGCCTTTTTGGTCCAGTCGCGCCTTAGTACTCTCTGTGTCTTCCTCGCTCAAAACAATCTCCAGTCCATTCTGATTCTGTTTTTCTTGCTGTTTATTCATGGAGATGCCAATTCCGTGGAGAAGAGATTGCACATCTACGTTGTTCTTAATCGCAACATAAAGGCCAGCGGTCGACAGCAAGGAGACGGAGAAGTGAACCCCCACTGCGGCCTTCCCATATTTCGCTAACAGATCCGTAATCACAGCCCTTGTCGTCGCCATGATCGAGGAATACTAGGGTTTTTTACTGCTCAGCCTTCCATTTAGAGTATATGGGGTTGAGGCTCATTATATCTGCGCGGCGTGAGAGTCAAACTTGTGCTCCAAGCTTCGTGTTGTGTCCGTCACGGATGATCTCACCCGAGCTGTGGCCAGAATGAGTACACGAAGTTTCGATGGAATTTCATCCTTTTATCAATTTTTCTTTATGAAAGACCTCATATAAGTTGGATGGGACCATGTTTGATTGGTGGATTATCTTTTGATTCGGGTGTATCTTTAAAAATGTGTAATATTAATAAATTTAAAAACAAGACAATTGATTCCATTGCATTAAAAAAACTGAATAGGGAAGATAATAAGTCAATATAATTATCATGGTCTCAATGTTTTAATTTTTGGGTTTGATTTTTAGAATTTGAATGGATATTTTCAATGTTTTAATTTTTGGGTTTGATTTTTAGAATTTGAATGGATATTTTGGAATGGTAAATTTTAGTGGTTGAGATTGTATAATTAAAGTGTTGAATCAATTTATACATTTAAAAATGTAATTTAAGTAGTAATATAAAGTTGTAATATTTTTAGTGGTTATATTGCTTGAATTTCAATGATATTGAAGGTGGTTAGCACTGACATTTCTTAGGAAAAATATGTTATGAATAGGGAGAATGGTTTCATTGCTAATACTATTAAGAGCTGCTATAGTGCTATGAATTTCTAAAATAGAGCTAGGTATAAGGGTTATCTAGGTGGTTATCCATTTATAGTAGTTAAAGTTTAATTATTTAGGTATGAAGTATCGGGAAGGAGCATATGTGATGCATTAAATAGTGTACATCTCATGTTAGGAGGCACATGTGCTAAGCTTGTATTGGATAAATTGTAGCAAAAGTTTAAGTTTTAGGTTAAGAGGTAGAATTGACATATTGAGATATTAGCACTTGTCTAGGTTAAATTGTTAATGCGTATCATGGAATCTCTAGTGCTCGAATAGATGGTCCTATTAACATTGCATTAGGAGAATAATATTCCTCAAGTTATGAGCATTTTTCTTATAGTATAATCACACATCAACTTTAGGTGATAATAGGAGATTCGTACTCAATCTTTTATGACCTAGATGAATGGGAAATTGTTGAAAGGGTGTATTTAGGAGCATGATAATTTTTTTTCATATTGTTAAAAAGGTCCATGATGCCTACAACATAGAGTTCGATATACATAAGATTGGACCACTAGTTCATTCTCAACCACCTTGGTTGGAATTTTAGGCTCGGTTTTAATTTTAAGTTAATCAAGAAATTTTTTTCAAGCTAGTTTCTTATTGTAGGTTTTAACCATGTACAGATAATACCCGCAAACAAATTCTTATAACTAAAAAACTGTAACAACTCTTTTGTTAACCTCTTATGAATATTGCTTGTACACTAATGTCTAAATTGATGTAAACCAATATGAAATTTAAAATGATAACTAGATTGAGAGTGGATAGAAATTCATGAGCCTATGGAGGTGAAGTTGTGGGGAAGCCTACTTGACAAACAAACAAGATTTAAATCTCCATTAATGAGCCAGAAGTTTCCCTTACTACATTAAAGGATAAAATGAATCTACGTACGAGTTCCTTGCTCATTGAAGGAACTTAAGGACATAGGAAATTAAAGGTGGCATAAGGACATAAAGAAGGAGGATGAGTTGTTTGATTTCCAAGGCAGAGGTACCCTAGTCAACACACCACAAAACAATGAGATGGAAAAGGATGGAATTGATGCATTAAACAGAGAGGCATATACAGAGGATGAGGACTTCAAGGAAGTGCATTAACAATTATAGGGCCATGGTTATGTGGAAAATGGTAATAACATAGTTGACTATCATCTTGAGAATTGGTTAATTTATAGGTTGGAAAAGTTATTTGTTCCTAAATGTGAGCAATGAAACTAATTAGAGAGGCTCACTTTTATATCTCATTTCACCCACATTTAGTTAGTTGAAATATGTAACTAGGGTCGATCTTTATAATGACATGTGTAATCATGATTTTATGTAATTAACGAAAATAAGAGAAATAAAATTATTTTTATGCTTGAGACATGGGTTTCATGCTCAAGGAATTTTATAATAGATGAAGCTCCCATTTTGAGTTGTTCAGATTGGTCATTAAGTCATAAAGTCAATTAAGTCATTGTCGTGTATTGAAGATCCATTTGGGCATGTTACATATTGTAAAAGAATAATTTATTTGTGTCATTATAACAGTCAAAAGCCCCTCCAAGACCTTATCCCAAGTACTCAATGAAGTCGCCCTTCCAAACAAGATATAGCTCGTTCTAGAAGGAGATGTTGGCCTAGGCATGAGGACAAGTCGAACTATTTTCATGGGAAAATCATTCTATAAAGGAGGACTTGACCTCACTTGAAGAGAATCAATCAAGTATTCGAAATAGAGGAACAAGTGTGAGTAAAGTGTAGAAAGAAGCCTCTCATCCAGTGAAGGAAAAGAGAAGGAGATCAAAGTGTTTTGCCATTGTTTTTCAGTCATCTTCCTCACATGTGTGATTGAAATTAGGGTTTTTGCAATGACGTCACATCAGTCCTTGAAGAAACCAAGAAAGGGGTCACAAAACAAGCATTCTTACTAGTAAAGATCACAAAAGGAAGTATCCAAGGAAATCAAAGAAGAAAAGCCTCACCAAACGCCTCCAATCGGCTCACACTCGTGAAATTGTAGTGGTTTTAGGTAAGCCAAGTACTGCAGGACTGTGGAAAGAGGGCAAATTTTAGGGAATCCTACAATAGAAGTGCAAGAAGTTAGTTTGATGATCATTGACTTGGATAAGAAGAAGAATTGTTGAAAAGGTCTTGTGACTTGGCCTCGGAGAGGTTGTTAGGTCAATGGTCTTGATATTGGAATTCATCTATTGAAGATTCTTTAAGAAGAAGAATTCGTTGGGTTTTCCTCTCAAGTTGGAGAGGTTTTGGCCCTAGCTGATCACCTACATTTTTTTTCCTTTGTCTCATGATTATTTGTGATTTGGTAAGTTTTTTGATGATAGAAAACATTATTATAATCAAGTGGAGGAAAGAAGCTAATAAAGATTAAGTAAAATTGCATCACAAGCAGTTATCATTACAAGAGAAATCACTTCATCTCTTTGCCCTAGATTTATCAACATGGTATTAGAGCTAAGGTGACAAGTCAATGAAGGTCAGATCAATAACGGACACTCAAGCTCTCAAAGATCGAGGTTCTAGAAGGATATCAAGGGCATCAAAGAATCAATAAGATCCTCTCATCTCCAAGGAATTTTCAGGACAAAGGCTGCCGTTAGAGAACTTTTGAGGTCTACAATGGGCCTCCTAAGAAAAATTTACAACCAAAATAAAATTTATAAGAACCAATAACATTCAAGATGATGATGTCAACCATGGTGGATATTCATGTAGAATTTCTCACTGTAGATATCTTCATAATGCAATATACTAAAGCAAAATACTTGATCTACTTCTACAAACAAACTTGCAGAAGCTTAATCGATTTTGAGAAAGATCAAATAAAACACATATAACAGAGAATGAGAAATCAATCACACATGAACACAGAAGAATACTCTAGGGAAAGCCTCAGCTAAAAAACCTGCTATCTGTATTATCATACAAGTGGAAATATCTTCAGGTTAAACAAAGCTTTAGCTCACAAGCTATCCAACTCTCAGTACAATCCCTCAATGCTGCTCATAGACTAAATAGACAAACATATGCCTTCCTCCAGTCCTCCAAGCCTCCTATTTCCTTGCGTAGTTTCTCCTAGGTCCTCTGGATGCCACTTGTGTGAATTCACCTCTCACACAACTCACCAAACTCAGAAATAACTGTGCAATCCTCAAGGAATGAATTCCTTCTACATTCAAGAGATATCCTCAGTGGAATATTCCTGCAACTGATAGTACACTGTCCCATCCTTTGATCTCAACTGGGTCTCTGACTAAACTGACATGCATGAGTCATTTATGAGAGAATATTCAGTTATCTGAAGTACACTAGTTACATGCATGCATGCATTAACTAACTGCACTCACAAATAGTTCTGCAAACTATTGGAACTAATCTAACTGGACTTAACTCAGTTAACTGAGCTAACTAATTACAACTCAAATAACAAATCATCCTGATCTCCTTAATTAAGGGATAACTTCCTTAATCAAAGGGATAATTGTTGCATGGCTTCACGTAGACTTCATGTTTGATTTTCTCCAACTAATTAACTCAAGATGAACTAATTAATTATTTTTCAAATAGCTGGTGAGACCAAATTCGAATTTTAATTCTCAATTTTAGTTCAAGGACTAACTAAAATTGGAATGTATCCCGAAACGCTATTTATAGCAATGTTATTTTTAGCACTTCTATATTTAGCATTTCTTGTTGCTATTTTCAACACTGTTGGGCTGTGTTATATTCTTTCCACATAGTTAACAGGGGGTTTGAGGGGTACTCGTAACCCCACTTTATGGGGTCCGGGGCAGCGCCCCAGAAAATTTTGGTTTTGGACC
>APFE030974863.1:66851-89558 GCA_000404065.3 Pinus taeda | reverse complement strand
TTTTGGGATCCAGGGGAAAATCTTTGTGTATATGTGTTTTATGTGTTATGCTCTCGCATTGTTTATTTTTTGTGTTTTAGAATTCGTATGTAGGTAATTTCTGTACAAGGTTAAAACCTACTTGTATTTGATAAAGTAGATTCATTTCATATGGTTGGAAATATCATCAATGGGTGCTTTACCTCAAAATCACGATCAAAAGAAAGTATCTCCTCCTTTAAAAGGATGCATGAAGGAATGTTTCACACATTTACTAGATGAAATCAACATAATATGTCCTCATATGAAATATGAGGTGGTTGACAAAGTTGAAGGAACTATGATTGGAAGTTCCTAGGAGGAAATGAGTGAATAAAGAAAGGAAGAAATAATGAAAAATGAAACTATGGAGAATGAAATAAACATTCAAGGACTAACATATTTGACTATATTATCTCCATGGGAAATATATGAAGATCCTAATAAAGTTTGAAAAAGAAAGAGACCCTTGATGTTGTATATATTTTGGAGATGTGTCAATATGTATGTAGGATGTTGATGCAAACAAGGAGATGTTATGATGAAGGACCATCACAAAGCTATTTTTGATTTAATGCGCATCTTCTATTTTTTACCAATATCTCGATGGGATAATGCAGGGCTACCAAAGGAAGAGTTTTAGATGTCATCTACAACGGACACTCATGTGGTAGAATGAAAGATCCTAAAGGAAACATGATGCAAAGAAGGTACCAAGGTATGAAGGAAAGCCCAGATATGGACTAATGAATCAATTTCCAATGAAAAAAAGGTATGACATGAATGACATGAAAAATAGATGAATACTCTTGAATAAAGAAAAATAAGTTCATGACATCGAAAGGAGGATCTCTTCAGGAAACTGGTTATCCCATGATCTCCACCTAAAGGGTTGCTGGAAGCAAGTTCCTGGTCAAAAGGGACCTTGATCAAGTCCCTTTTTAAGATTGAGATTGGGTACATTCCTTCATTGGAATAGGTATATCCTCCCTAGTTGAGAGGGAGAGATAGACACATCATTCTTGTCTTCACTTGGGAAGATAGAATGGAGGATTGGGTAAGCATCTGTCATCTAATACTCTTTAAGGATGTGATAGGGAATTCAAGATAAGAGTATTCATATAATATTGATATTCTTTGAGGACTGGGAATCCAAGATAAAAATAGTCCTGGTGGAACGTAATCTAAGAGAACCTAGGTGGGTATGCATTGAGAGAGACAATGATGAGGGCGATTATAAATCATTGGTCTCACCAGCATTGTGCTCAGACCTTGTGGAGAGATAGAGTAGTTAGTTAAGGCATTTCTATGTGACAATGTTGGATGATATGATGCTAAACATATTCATTACCAATTTGACTCTTCTAATAATAATTCTTCAAATTAAGAATGTCCAAGTACCTTATGTGGATTATGAATGCATCCATAGTTAAGAGAGAGTGTTGAAATATGTAACTAGGTTTGGTCTTCATAATAACATGTGTAATAATGAATTTATGTAATTAAGGAAAAGAAGAAAATTAAATTTATTTTTATGCTTGAGACATGGGTTTCGGGCTCAAGGAATTTTATTATAGATCAAGCTCCCATTGTTAGCTATTAGTATTGATCATTAAGTCATAAAGTCAATTGAGCCATTGTCATGTATTGAAGACCCATTTGGTCATGTTACATATTGTAAAAGAAGAATTTATTTGAGTCATTATAAGATTCAAAACCCCCTCTAAGGCCTTGTACCAAGTACTCAATCAAGTCATCCTTCCAAAGAAGATATAAATCATTCGAGAAGGAGATGTTGGCCTAGGCATGAGGACAAGTCAAGTTATTTTCATGGGAAAATCACTATATAAAGGATGACTCGGCCTCCCTTGGAGAGAATCCATCAAGTATATAAAATAGAAGAAGAAGTGCAAGTAAAGGGTAGAAATAATCCTATCTTCCAACAAGAAAAAGAGAAGAATATCGAAGTGTTTTGGCATTGGTTTTGGGTCAACTTCCTCACATGTGTGACTAAAATTAGGGTTTCTGCAGTGAGGTCACATCTGTCCTTGAAGAATCCAAGCAAGGAGTCACAAAACAAGCATTATATCTAGTCGAGATCACAAAAGGAAGTCTCCAAGTCAAGAGAAGAAGCAAATCCTCACCAAACTCCTCCATTTAGCTCACACGTACGAAATTGTAGTGGTTCTAGGAACGATGAGAATTGCAGGATTGTGGAAAGAGACTGAATTTCAAGGAAGCCAAGAATAGAAGTGCAAGAAGTTAGTTTTATAGGAATTAACTTGGAAAAGAATAAGAATTGTTCAAAATGTCTTGTGACTTGGTCTTGGAACTCATCAATTGAAGATTCTATAAGAAAAAGAATTCATTTGGGTTTTCCTCTCAAGTTGGAGAGGTTTTCACCCTGGTTGATCGCCTACATTTTGTGTCCTTTGTCTCATGATTATTTATGATTTTGTAGTTTTTTTATGATAGAAAAAAATAATATAATCAAGTGTAAGAAAGAAGCTAATAAAGATTACGTAAAATTGCATCACAAATAGTTATCATTATAAGAGAAATCACCTCATCTCTCTACCCTATATTTATCAACAGGTATGAGTCTTCTTCAGGCTAATTTTACTCAAATATAAATATAATTGTTCTTTATTTTCTATTTCTATGCACTTTTTTCCAAATACACGAGTCTATATTGAAAAACTAGTGTTCTTTCCTAAAATCATAGGTTTTTGGTATGAAACTTACATCTAGATCCACTATTGTTACACAGTAAACTTGCATCTAGCTTCAAAAAATGAATTTTTTGAGTGATTTTTCCTCATATATGTTTCTCAACTTCCAAATCTATTATTTTTTGTCTATATAGGTTCATATATGTATCATATCTACTTCAAAAAAGTTTTCTTTTTTGTGTATCTAATCGGTTTTGAAATTTTAGTGTTTCATCAAGGTTGTTTTTGCTCCATTTGTTTTCTTTCTTTAACACTCTTTCTTTTTATTTTTTTTGGTTATGAAAATTCTAATCTGATAGGTTCAGTTATGTATTCCTAATCTACTCATCTGGTTAGGTATTGAAAACTACGTTTTGCTTTCCAATGTTTTATGTGATGGCCTTGAATTAGGGTTTGATTTTTTTACCTTTGTAGATCATTGTTTCTACATGATTTTGTTGTCTCCATTGAACTACAATCCAAAAAATTTATTTTCACATCCTTTTTTATGTTTTTCCACATGTGATAAACTTATTTTGGTGATCTTTTTGTTTGCAAAGCCAAGTTTGAACTTTTGAGTGCTTGGTGTTCTTTCTTGGTTTTTTCTTGAAACCTTTTTATGTTTCTCCTTGAGTTGTTTTTTGGATTAATTTTGTTTTTCAAATTTATGGAATTTTAGGAGTGAAAATTGAGAGTTTGTGAGATTGCTTTCTTTCCTTCAAAAATGAAAAAGGCTCTCTTCCCTTTTGTAGCTAGCTTTCATTCAACAAAAAAGAAAAAAACACACTTATATATATAGCTTGCATTAGGATTGGGTCTTAACTCTTTACAAATCATATCATTTGAATATTGCTTCCTTTGTGTAAATAAAAACCCGTAAAAAATAGTTAATAAAATTCATTTGATATTTTTACTTTTTCCTGGTAGCACACCTACAATAGCTTAAGCTAGGTTCTTGGATTAGGGGAGTGAGATAAAATCTCTAAGACCATGAAAAGAAGCCTAATGTCTTGAGTTAGGGAGAGAAAATCAATTTGTAGTGGCATGTTTCCTAGGAATCCCTTCTCACATAAGCATCAATCATGAGGTCACATTGAGGCCAATGGAATGATCTATCTAGATTTGTTTGGTCTTAGTAGTGTTGTTTTTCATGTACGAGGGACTTACTTGAGAGGCGTACAAATTGCTTTGAGTAATATCTCAAGAGGTTTGGGGTGTTGTTTCTTACCTTTGCAAGTAGACTCGGTTGATACTTTTTCCCCCAGGTTGGGTTGTTGTACTTGGTATTCTTAGTGGCCATAATCATAGGTTTCTTATATGAGTGATAGTGAGGGGGGTGTCCTTGTTATACTCGAGGTACATCTTGGTAAAACTCACTTGTATGTCCTAGGGGGTACTCATCGACACATTAGGGTACTTGTGATGCATTTAAAACAACCATTAAGTAGGTCACCAATACCACCACTTTGACAAGACCTTTATCCTCTTCATGGGGCATTCCAACATTTACTTTTGTGACCCCTAAAAGTTTACTGAATTTATCTGTATCTATGTCTTCATCTACCTTTGTGTTTGGAATGGGGAAAATCCCTGGTCAACCAACAGGATTTGGGCTATTTATTCTGATCTGATATATAGCTATGATTCATTTAACTAATACATGCATTTATACTTGAGGGAACATGAAGGGGGGTCTACATTTTCCTCTAGCTCGGATGGGGGCACTAATGTTTGTAGGGGAACATATCAACCTTTTATTAGTTCTCTATTAGGCGGGATGCCTTTCTCTAGACATTCCTTTTCCTTCGGAGGGACTACTTTATTTGGTGGAAGTAACCCCACTAATGCCATGATGCATAAAAGTTCCTATATTTATGGTGGTACTTCTACGTCAGGAGTTCCTTCTTCTAGTGTCAGGTATAATCCCATGAGCAACCAATGCTTTGGGAGTCCCTTGTTCTCTAGGGGAATTTCCCCTAGAGAACAATACCCTTTCACCATGTTTGTTGGCTCAGGAACTCAATTCAAGAGGTTGAACTATAACCCTGGTGTTAGAAACCTTGAACAATATTGAGAGGGGGATGGGTGAACCAATATTGTTCCTTTGAACAATTTTATCAAAAAAAATTATTCTTAACAAACCCGAATTCATTCATTCATTAGTAGTATAATACATAAGGAGATCTATGCATAACCATGAACCATAAGCACCAACTCTAAGAACATAACATGAGAACATCAAAGAAAATAACCATATGAGAAAACATCAATAACATCACACATAAGAGACACCAAATGTAAGGTGGAATCCCAAAGGGAGAAACCATCGTCGAATGTTTTTCTCTACTCTTCTTCTATTATCATAAAAATTATTCTCTACATATGATCATTGGTCGTGACCGGTGTGTAAGTCACAACTTTCCAGTCATGCAAGTGACCACTTGCTCCAGGCCACAACCTGTATGAAATTTTCATGCCACCGCCTATAGGAAGCCACCATTTTCTGAAAGCCACCACTCCCAATAAGTCTTGCCCAACCACCACTAGATGGAAGCCACCACTCCCAAGTTCTAATGCCATTATCTAAAGGATGTTGCTACACCATGAATATACAAGCCATCACTTTCTCATTAAAGGCCCCAACCTTCATGCTCTCATGGACCTCATTTAATCTATTTTCAAACTATGGCCTATATACTATGCATACAACAAAATTGTGAGCCTATTTTCACCAATTTTCAAACTAGAATTACAACGAATCTATGATCAAACACAACTGATACAACCTCTTCTCTCACATAATATCAACTAACCTACTCATCAAATACACTCTCATTACATCAACAACATACCATCACAATCAAATCAACTCTCAACAATAATCAGCAACATACACACAAGCTATGTCTCTCATTTAAACAACCATCTCAACAAATCAAGATTTCACATATACATAATCCCACATCATTACTCCTCACATATAACTGATTCAAATCCTCTCACTGTAAATCATAGGTTATGTAGACAATACATAAAAAATAATACAACCATATAAAAATGTCTATGTCCCTGCAATCATAAAAGCGTCATTCATATAAATCTTAACTGTGCATATTGTATCTCCCTAAAATACACCATTATCTCTAGTAAACAAAATACTCTGATCCAAAACTTTTTGCCTGTAATATGTCTCATACTTTTTCCCTATCAACAGATCAAACTCTACCTCTACAATATCAGTCACTGATACTAGCCTCTTCATGCATCTTACTGATTTTTTCATTCTCTTTCCATTTACCTCTTTGTATTCACCCACTTTAGGAGCTCAACCTCTAACTTCTACACAATCCCCTGCTCTCCATTATGTGCACTATGTAACCTCAATTTGACCACTTTTCTCAGCTATTTAATAAAATCGAATCATTCTCTCAACTACTCAAGGAATCAATGCATTCACACCATAACACTAACAAAATCAACTAATCGAGTTGTTGATTAAGTTAATTGAACTTTGACACAAAACCATCAGTTAAAACATTGGTTTATGCCACTAGAAATCATAGGAATGCGTATAGAATCTAAAAAATTGAGTCTAGAATGGGTAACACAATTAGTCCCTGAAAGTGAGTTACTAATGATGGTCATGCACTAAGAACCCATGTAACCCTCGGGTATAATGCTATTTTTCCACTATAAACTTATGTTACCCTATGTTAAGCTCTCTTGATGCTCAAAGACTCTTATGCAAGTGCCTCTGGAACCTGTAAAACTCCTACAACATCTCTAGACCCTATCAAACCTCATCCAAATATTTTACATCAACAAGGACATTGTTAGAGTCGATCTCGTTAGCCCTCTGTCAGCGATCAAAATTTATCTTTTGCATTTCATTTTTTAGGTGTCTCGCTTGATTCACTCAGTGGCATTATGCTAGGGGCGTTCCATAATCTAACGAAAGGGTCTTGTCATTCATTACCCCTCATGCCTTGCCCTGCTGTCTCAGGTTTGTTCATCAAAATCAAAATGTAAGGCCACTTACATTCCTGTTCTAATCTCTTGGTCAGTAAAGAGTTATTTAAGGTTTTAGCTCTTTTAGGTCTAGGTTTTAGTTGATTTACTCCTCAAAGTTTCCAATACAGCCAGTAGGCCAGAGGGAGGATCAAAATAAGTTTTCATTTCAAATTTGTATCATCAATAATGCTCAAGGATGATTCCTCTTCAAAACTCTGTTTTGAAGAGGAAATCGTCAAATTAATTGTTTGTATTAAATATGTATTTTTAGAGTTTTCCGTCATGCAGTACTTCAAATGCAGACTCTGGTCATCCTTTGCCGAAGTTCAACGCCACCATCCCTGCAAAAATCAACTAAGAAGTCATCGTTTAGCCAAAAATCAAAAAGGAAATTTGAAAAACAGAGTTGTGTTAAAATGTGAAAAAGTGTCAATGCCAAACATTACAAAGATGGGTTTTGGAGAAAAAAAAACCAAAGCCATGTCTTTATAAAGATATTTCTATGTGTTCAATGTCATTTGCATCCAAGAAGATCAAAGAAATTCGAAGTTAGTGGTGAGAGGGTGATTTTGAACGCCAAGACTGTGTTTAGAGTGCACGTCACACATTGGGTTAGAACGCGGCGCACATAGGCCACGCGACGCATTGGACGATTTTCCACAGTACTTTTTTCCACTGGCGTGGCTCATCCACAAGGTGCGGCGCACTAGGCTTGCACGTGGCGCATAGAACCTCCAAGACAAAAAATCATCGTGGCTTCAATAAAAATCAAACCCATCATTCCATTAAACATGTTCATTGCTTGAAACATCCATTGCTATGCCAAGAGGTCAAATGAAATCGGCTTGAGTGTCGAAGGATCAAATTTTGTGTTTGAGAGCTGAGACTGTGCATTGAAGATGCGCGCGGTGTGTTGCAGGAGGTCGTGGCGCATATAGACCGCGCGGCACATTGGGTGCAAATTCTCTGTGTAAATGTGCACTGTCATGGCGCATCCAGGAGGCACGACGCATAGAGTCGACAGGCTAGCTTTATATCACTTCTGTCATCAAAACTCAAAAACACGTCATTTATTCTACTCCAAGTAAGTTTAAGAGTTCTTCTATTGAATTTAGCTTGTGTTGGGTATTGTTTAGAGGGAAGATTTAAAGGTTCAAGGCGTGAGAATATAAACCCTATACATCAAAAGCTACTCCTTTGAGGTTGTGAAATTGGTGTTTCGAAGTTATGAATTTGGTGCCAAGTTTCTTGTCCCACTTGTGATCCCTTCCCCTTCATAATCCTATCATTATAGTTAATCCCTTATCCTCTAACCTCCCAAACACTCATATCCCTACTTCCCATTTTCCCTATCCTAAAATCCTATCAGTCCCTATCATTCTCCCTCTCCCATATCATTTGCAACATCCCTAACTCCCCACATCCCTCAAAGTGACTGTTTGCACATTTCAAATTTCACTTGACAAACTCCATCATCCACTTTTCCCACTGTCCCATATTCCTCACAGTCCCTCATTTCCCTTTGGAACATTTGGCAGTGGAAATAAAACACCTATTTCTCTTTGTCAAACCAATCAAACATACACATTGCAGCACCATGACAGAAACAAATTCATCATATGGGCAAGAATATGAGCAAGACAGTGACTCAACCACTGAGATTAATGTGCTGGGAAGGCCTCGAAAAGGTGGTAGACATGTCAGAGAAGAGCCCACTTCCTTGACTCAATTGCAGGCCTTCTCACTTACAATGACATGCTTTCAGCAATAGTCATGCTTTCAGTATTGTGAGATGATTGCTCAGATCCAGCATCATCCAGAGCTAGTTCGGTTGTTTGTTTTGCATCTACATGATGGACATGTCACTCTTGCTGGAGTAAACTTCACCTTGACACCAGAAACCATTTATCAGGCCACCGAGATACCGAATATAGGTGAAGAGTGGAACAAGAGGCAGCAGCTGGATAGAGCATATTATGAACCTTACATCAGGCCTAGCTATTTGAGGCAGCTCAGCAGGGTATTCCCATTCTGGTTTCTAAAGGAATCTTATGCACCATTGATGAGACTCATTATCAGATACTTCAGTTGTGAAGGCCGCTTCTCACGCCTCTGTGCATACCATATCAGGTTATTGATGCATTTCACGAGAGTAAGGTTGATGAACATTCAATATTTCATGTGCCAACAAATCGAGAGAATGACCACTCTTTTGCAGAAGAAGACTCCTAAACAGCAGTACAATAGCATTTATCACTATGCGCTCATTAAGATCATTGTTGTACATCAGCTTAGCCTGCAGGGTATCAGATGGGAAGACTTCATTTCCCGTGAGTTCTTCATAGCTTCAGCAGCTCATCAAGAGGTTGTCCATGATGCGGGTGAACCTTCACAATAGCATGGAGGTCGGGAGGTAGAGACTACTAGTGTGCCGACATATGTCACCTATCAGAGAGGCATGAGGGGATTATTTGCAGCAGCCTGTCGAGTACTATCTCCACCTGGGGTGGAAGGGGTCTCGTTGCTGTCATCAGCAGCACAGGTACAGGACAGAGGCAAGAGGCCAATGCAGGACGAGGGGCCTTCACATGAGCGAGACTTTCTTCTTGTTCAGGATGACGATATAGACATGGGCCTGCAAAATGCACATCTTCGGGAGATCATCCAGGAGAAAAAGACAAAGATCACAGCCTTGTCCTTTGACTTGGAGAGGGTTAAGTGGACTATGAAATACTTGGAGTAGAGGAACAAATAGCTTGAAGATTAGCAAGCAATCATGGAGTTGCAAAACATCCGGGAGAATCGTCAAGCTGCCCAAAGGAGGAGGATTGAGTGCACTTCATTGGAGCAAGAGATTAATGAGGATCGGGAGTCTTGGCTCGAGAGAATCAACATCCACATGGAAAGACTACTAGACAAGGCTGATAGGGATAAAGCATTGTTGAGACACATGGTTTTCCATTACAGGGCGCGAAATATGAGTTCCAAGGCACGAATAAGAAATCTAAAGGCAAAACTGAAAAAGGCAACAAAGAGACACAAGAGGCAAAAAGAGCATGACCATCTTTAGATATTGGCCGAAGCATTTTTAGCCCAACATGACACTTGATAGAGAAGGTCCAGCCCAAATTTCAAGAAATTTGGAGAAAATTTTGTCAATTTTGAATTTTTGGGCTTCAAAACAGGTTTTTCCGCCCAACACGTGGCGCCACTTGGCGCACGCTTATAATTGGGAGATATTATGGAGGAAAACTTTGCATTTCTAGATTTTTTATGAAAATTTATGCATGCTCATGGATTACCTAAGGATTTCATCAAGTTCTAGATTGCCTAAGGGTCAAAAACAAGCCAAAAATGACCTTTTTACCACCTTTTGCACCCACATGAAGCAGTCTTGGGCGAATGACGTTTTGGAGGGGAAAATGACATCCAAATCGAGAAATTTCACTTGGGTTGGAAATTAAACAAGTAGGTCTTTCCAATGAGCTATTTTGGGCCCAATTTGGACTTCGGGAAGTGCCTCAAAATCAGCCCAATGTTGTGCTATGCATAGAGATTCTGGTCGCGGCACATAGAGGATTTTGTACAGCTCAGAAATTCACCCAGTTTTGACTTGTTTTGCTTTTTGATGTAATTATTGGTCTATCTTGGTGTAACTTTATGACTATGATGTAATTTTGGCACATATTTACTTGTTCTAGAGGATTCATTCACTAAAAAGTGAAAATTTAATGAATGAATCAGTTTCCTATCATATAGAGGCAAGTTGTTTGATTTCCTAGATTTCAGTGCTTTGTTTAGAACTCATTGAAACAACTCCTAGAATGATGAGCTCGACCCCAAGAGGCAAGGGAATGGGTTGGGCTATTCTATATCCTGTATTTTCTGAGTCACTGTCAGGGTTGGACATTTGGAATTGCTTGGCACATCATTGTACATTTTATCTCTGCATTTTTGGCTAAGGAAAGACCAAGGTTTTGCAGCACTTGTTGGGATCCATGTGGCTCTGTGTTTTGATGGTGTTCTTCTATATGTACTTGTAAGTTCATTTATGGTTATGTCTATCATTTTCCCTTCTTTTGTCTTCTAAATTTAAACAAATGAGTGATTAAGGTGGAATTCACTGGACTGTTATGCTCTGCCTTTTAGTTTTGTTTAATTTTCAATGTTTTCATCTGTTTAAGGAGGACTCTCAAGAATCCCTTGCCCTCCTTGGCTCCTCACCAGTCTGATCCATCCATTCATTCAATCTAAAACATAAAAATGATTGCCTTCCTTGCCCCAATCAGAACTCTGCAAAAAACTGTGCCTCATCCCCGGACCCAAATTTTCCTTTCCCTTTTTCCAACAAAAACCCCCAAAAACTCAAATCAAATCCTTGCACTTCATACCTAGCCTAAGATTAGTTGCTAAATCAGTCATATCAAGCCCCATCTGATTATCTTTTGCTAAGATTGACCCGGAGAGAGCCCTCTCCTGTCCTCGTATGGCTAGCTACGAGGCTGAGCGTGGTTTGCTGTGGACCTAGAAGCTTACCTTTTCAGCCTGAGGTAAATCTAGGCTCTAACAGACATCATCATGAAGGGACTAATGTGTTAAACATATCTACATCAAGTCCAGAACATGAATGCCTAGTTGGCCAACCACCTCAACATGGATCAATATCTCTACATGGAGTCAACAACTCTACATAAAAACAATGATAACTTATCTCTAGGATCTCTTCATATTGACCACAAACCATGAAAACTAGAATCATCGGGTTGACATCAATGATAAGACAACCAATGTTAAGTTCCTGTTGACATTAATGCCAACACTACAATTCCGACACTTGGTCCATCTTCATCCTCCATTAACTATGTTATGGGGGGACCATATGGTCCATTGGGAGGTACCTATTTACATCCCGAGCTATTGAACCAACATCAAAAATCCATTTGTAGCATCCATTTATTTTCTAGATTTGTATAAACTCACTAATGATGCCATATACCATGATCCTAATGGCCACTAATGCCTACCAAACTTCCTTATGACATTAGTAAGTTTGAAGGAAAGTCAGGGAGAATACCTATCCACGCACATCACCACCTACCATTTATTGTGTTCTTCAAATTCTTTGGTGGATTATTTTGTGAGGTTGTATATTTTCCAATGAACCCCTATCGATGATGTTGCTAAATGGTACATTGAAATTGATAGGAAATACTATAGTGATTACATTTCCTTGGCCTATACGTTTTTTAACTATTTTGAGTTACTTTCATGACACGATCTCGAGACTAGCCTATTTTCCACATTTAACCAAAATAACTCTACTCACATTTCTTATCATGTCCATGAGTGGAGGAGGAAGAGGTTAGTTAGAACCAAACTTTCTTATGAGTCTCTTAAATGCTTGTTTGTCTGGTCCTTGCTTCCACCTATAGCCAATGATGTCACTATAGCCAGGGTGGATATTGAGGAACATACCATTCTATGTGCTCAACATCTTGATTTGATTTATTCCCAGTTGGGAATTTTATATGATGTTATCCCTAATGCTCCTCTACCTTTGATTGATCCACAACAACCCAAACTGGGATGACAATTTGATGGTACCATCAACGCCATTTCCTCTAATGTTGTGATCCATTTAGTTTCTCAACTAGGGAAATTGATTGTTACATCCCAAGCCCCAAAAAGTGCATATGGTTATTAACACACACAATCTTCTAAGAATACCACAAATGCTCTTACCACGAAGTCCACAACACGAAAGAATCCTCAATAACCTAGTGAGAAAAAGAAAAAGAATAAATCTAAACATCCTCAAGAAACTTCTTAAAACCAAGCCAACCAAGGTGAGGGCACAAATGAGAAAATCCGTAAGGTTAAATTTCCTTGTAAGATTTATTAGGGAGATCATTTAACTCATGAATTCCCACATGTGGATGAATCTCACCATCTTCTTTCACCACTGGTAGCCACTCAACAACTAGTCATTTTGACTCATTCATTTCTCATCCAATCACAAGAGTGGGTGATTGCATAAGCTTCTCCAACTTCTCTGGGGGAAATGGGGTCAACCTAATCTTCCTCCAATCTATGTGCCTATACATTCTTCTAACTTACAAGTTAACTTGTCCATGAGAGTTAAGTCATACAATGCTCCTGAGTCGAGTTTTACTTTTAAGGAAACAATCATCCCTATTATTCCTAGTAGACCTCTCACACTAGATAAGCCTTTGAAAATAGTATATCTCCCATCTAAGGGTGTTCTCCATAATTTGACATACAATCCCAATGTGCAATCTACCCAACACTATAGTATTGTTGGGGATTTATCCCAATCACCTTATTTGATATCTTCTCTACATTTTTTGCATGGATTCCCTATGCAGCACAAAGCCTTGTTGAGTGTTATTATAGAGGTTGATCCATTGGCATCAATTTTGATTATGTTTGACATTAATGTCCCTCATTTTAGACTCACTCATTAGATCACTTTCCAGATCTTGGTACACATGTTCCATGAAGATGTAATCTACACTCTTATTGATTAAGGGTTTTCGACTTGTAGTATGTCCATTTCATGCTGGAAATATCTTGGTTCTTCAACACTTGTTAATTTAAGTAAAATTATTTAGGCCTTTGATTGTCATACCTTTGTGCCTTAAGGTGTTATTCGTTCATTTTCCATCGAGCTAGGGGGAGTAATCATAAATGTAGATGTTAAAGTTGTCTACCCCCCTTAGATTATCATCTTCTTATTTGTCGTAATTGGTTCTATGTTATTATTTTTTTTGTTTCCTCTATGTTCCATGTACTTCTCTTTCCTCATGAAGACAAGATTTTCATGATTTATCAATTATATTGTTATCTGCCTTCAACCAATTATATGACTAGAAAAAAAAAATATTCCATTCATTAGAGATATCCCTATGGATTATGAGAATGTTGGTGCATGACTGGTTGAAATTCCATGACTTATCAATATCTTTCCTTTACCCCCTCCTGATGATCCTTCATTTTCGATTGCTCCTATGCACATGATCTCTAATGTCACTTGTGGAACCCATCAGTCTCCTAACCCTTGGGTGGTGCCTTGTACTTTGGATATAACTCAATGTAGTGAGCATATGCAACCTCTAGCAGAAAATATTTCCTCTCCAGTAATCTTTGCATCAGCTCCTAACATTGGTCAAAAACTCCATTCCATTATACAATATGACTAGGATACTTTTCTTACATGGTTCATCACTCTGCCTATTCCACGTGACTCCCTCAACAATGAGTCTCCTTCACATATAGTCATATTGGAGGTCATACATTCACTTGGTACCTTAAGGGAGATTATTCCTCTTAGTATCTCTATTTTCCCTCACTTGGTACTAGTAGAGATTGACAAAGTAAATCTTGAATTGAGCTAGGCAGTATTTTCTCAACCATCCTTGGAAGTGCCACCATTGAACTGAGTCAAGTCTTGGGTTTCTAATACTAAACTTTCCAGTGAATTTTCGACCTCACATCCTCCCATTAACAAATTTCTTGTACCTTGTTCTTTTCTTAATAGTCCTTGCCAAGGAGCTCCACTAGCTCACAAGACCACTCACCTTTTATGTTCTTAGGTCATTCCTAATAAAACTATATTGCTAGGATTTCCCTAGCATCATCAGCCTTTAGGAATTTGGTAATTCAAATCTCTATGGCATGGCCCCATTATGGTGTGCCATATGGTACCCACAACAATCCGTGAGTTCATGTATGGGAATCCTTGGCTTATGCCTAATAATGGGCACAACTTGATGTGACCTACTAGATTGTGTTGTATCTTATACATATTGTACATAGGAGTGTGTGTGTTGTTTTTGTCTCTTTTTTGGTTTGTGTAATTTTACGATTTCCTTGTGTAACTAGTTTGCGTGGTTCTTGATTGGAATATGTCAAGACCCTCTATGATTTACATAGGATTCGTAAACGGTGCCAACAATAAAACTTAGAACATAACTTTCACTGCTTGGGTTCTATTTTCACCCATCGATGAGCTTGTGAGTTCAAGTGCCATTTTTCGTTTCCTACTCACCAATAACATGGCAGAGTATATTGTCATCTTCGAGCTCTTAACTGAGGCCATTGTCATTGGGAACCACCACTTGGTTGTCCAACTTGAATCACAACTTGTAATGTCTTAGCTAAATTGTGTTTACTCTGTAAGGAACCCTATATTACTTCGTTACTACATAAGGGTACATATTTTTTTTGTTCATTTATTTATTTACATATTCCTAGATGCTACAATAGACTTTTTGAATTTTTGGCTAACTTTGTGTTGCGTTGGCATTTGTCATATTTAGAATTAAATCATGCACATAAAAATAAAATCATTGAACACATATTTTGAACAACACCATCAAAACTATATATATATATATATATATATCTTATTATATATATATATATATATATAAAGTTCAAACATATATTTTTACATTATAAAAATCATGAGTACATAGGTCAAATAGGGCATCTATGGCTTAAGCTATCAAGCGAGTACCTATACTAGACAAAATATATCCTAGGAGTACTACTCTATGAAGCTAATCTCACTTGTGTTGATTGTGACACAACATGATGCAAATCACTATGTGGAACCCGAGATACTTCAGGAATACATTTGGGTTATTGAAGAGATAACCAACATTGTTACCATTTTCTTGAATTCTTTCTTTCATAGATCATTATGTAGAACCCCTAGATACTTGAAGGGTACATTTATGTTCTTATGAGAGATTCCTAGCATTATTACCATCTTCTTGAATTTCCCTCACTTTATTTCATATATCATTGTGTAGAACCTATAAATAATTGAGGAGTACATTTGGGTTCATGGGATAGGTAATAAACATTATGTCTATCTTCTCAAATTCTTTGGTGTACTTCTATATACGCTGCCCCTATATCTTCTTGAAATAATTCCACTAGATATATTGGTCCTCTACATACCTGATAGTGTAGAATTTTACCTTTAAGAGAGTTTGAAAATCATGCCACCTAGATATTAGAGGATCTCCCTCTAGCCTAATGGTTTTTGTGTGGATTTCCCACCAAGTCAGGGCATGACACTCTAATTTAAAATGAACAAATGATTTTTTTTGTTTCTCATCTATGTGTTTAACACTAAATTAAACAACTAAATACTTCAACTAATAAATTAATTTCAAAGCATTGATCTCACATTGATATGGCTTCATGTCCACCTTTGCCTCCATCTTGAAGAGGGAATATGAATGGTTCACAACACTTGAACTTGATTTCTCTTTTTTTGGTTCTTTCATGGACTCATTCTCTAGTTCTCCCCAATCCCCTAATTTTCCCTTTGATATGACCTTTGATTTGGAACCTCTATATTATTTGATTCAAAACTTGTTTTTTATAACTACCATAAAGAGGTTCATATTATAGCCGATTTCTATGACCTACACTTTCAACCTTGAGAATATCTCCTCTATTAGATCTCAAGGGTTATTAAAAACAAGTTAATTATCCATGGATGTGGTTTCACAACATGCTTCTAAAATCATTTTGTGGATCCCCTGCAACTTCCCAAAAATACCCACAAAGTCTTTTATGATACCAATATGATATGTAAACTGTTGTTGATATTCCAATGGAAGTTTGTCACAATAGATCTATTAAAGTGAATCAAAATATATACTATTAAGGGGTAATTACTTTATAATCCACATCCATTATTACTAATTTAGTTGTTTATGCATTCAATAGATAAAATGTGGAAAATAAATAACAATAAAATGCAAACACACATTATTCACAATCAACACTAAAATATGCTTTAGGAAACCATTTCAAGAGAAAACCCAACTAGACGGTGACACTACTTTACTCACTTCTTTCTAGAATGGAGATAATTTAAATATAAAGGAGAAGACACTCTCTATGGTGTTACCTAAGACCTATGGCCTTTGAGTTGCTACAGAACGCAAAACCTCTCTATTATGTTCTCTCACTACCACTCCCAAGGTTTTATACTATATTTTGGAACAAGATACAACAGAAAATGAATGGAACCCATTTTCCTCCTAGTGGCTTAGTTATAACATAATCTGATGTCCAACTAGGGGTTAAATTCGACTCCTTTGATTCTCAACTAGAGTTAGAATTTTAATCCTTCTAGATTATTCTTCATAGTCTTCATGTGGCTAGCGCTTTTTCCAGGAGTAACACTCCCTTTCATTCTGGTAGAAACTCTTCCATGTGTTGCCTCCATTCCTTAGTGCACCACTCTACGGATTCCTTTCCCTTATTGACTCTTGATTATGCCGATTTTCTCTTAAAATAGTAAAACATACTTGTTGCTAGAATTGATCAATTTCTTGGATGAGTTAGCGCTTACAAGTGAAACCTTTGACTTTTCATTGTGCAAATTGATCATGAGGGTTTTTTGTTCCTTGATGAGGTGATTTTAGCTAGATCTCTATATGAATATTACATCCCTCACATACATGTAGTAAATCCCAAACACAACTCCACATACATCAAGTGAAACTACATCTACTTCTACTTCATTAACAAAATCAATGCTAATAAAAAATTTAATTTTACGTTGTTTTCTTACCCTTATTTCCACATCCTTGTTGACCCATCCCAATGGATATGGGATAGTCTAATCATGGACCTCTAATCCAAGTTTGTTGACCAAATCTAATACTATGAGATTTTACTATGAATCGAGTTGAAGAAAGTATAAATATTTGTCTTTTTGAATTATATTCTTATATGGAAGAGTTTGGTCATCTACATGTCTTCTTGTTGATGAAGGATACTTAGATGCACCCCTTTGAGTGCTTTTGAGCATATTATATTCTCATCCATGTTGGAGATTTTGTCCACATGATTTCTCGAATATACTTCTATGATATTTTTTTCTTCATATCCTTCTTATGGTTCTTGAGTTTAGCTCTAGATGCACTTTCTAACACTTCTACTTTGTGTGACCATAAATTTTGCAATGGTTTCCAACGTATTTGCACTAGTATCTTGTATTTATTTTCTTCTTGTCCATCCCCCTTCCCAATACTTCTTCCCATCCTTGGAAGCTTCCTGGTGTTATTTCGAGTTTTCAACCATTTGACTTCCCATTCTGGCTGAAGATCAGAATGTCATCCAAGTATACCACTACAAATGAGTTGGTGAATGGCCGCAAGATGTCATCCATTAGCCTCATGAAGGTTGTAGGAGCATTCATCAATCCGAAAGGCATAAGCAACCATTCGAAAGGCCCTCCTTGGCTTTGAAGGTAGTCTTCCACACATCAGAGGGTTCGGTTGGTGCCTGGTGATATCCTGACTTCAGATCGATCTTGCTGAAATATTTTGCCCCCTTTAGTTGGTCCAGGAGGTCATTAATCCGCAGGATTGGGTACCTATTACACACAATGATATTGTTCAGTGCCTGATAGTCAATACAAAGTCTCCAAGTCCCATCCTTCTTCTGTACCAACACGATTGGGCTCCCACAAGGTGAGGAACTTGGACGGATGTGACCTTTCTGCAGCAGCTCCTGAATCTGCCTCTTGATTTCATTGTTCTCCAGAACGAAGCACCGATAAATTGGTCCATTGGGTAGCGGCGCACCTGGGGTCAGATCAATGGAGTGCTTGACCTGACAGTGCAGAGGAACCCTTGCAGGGGAGGTGAAAATGTCCTCGTACTCCTCCACGACCTTGTCCATCTGTAGTTGTCGTGTGGAGGGGCCCTGTCTGGAGGCCGTGGCCACTATCTTCTTCTTTCCTTGAGGGTGTATCATCAAGAAAACAAATTTCCCGGTTTTGGAAATGAGCTTACTACATTGTTTTGCAGTAATCAAAGAGATGGTTGTAAGCAGTGCTACCTCTGGTATCCTGTACAACTTATTTCCCAATGTAATAATAACAGCACGGGGCCTTGATTCATACAAAATATGTCGCTTCCACAAGTATGGTTGTCCTAATAATACATCACAAACTTCAAGGGGAGCAATGTCACACAATACCTCATCCATGAAGGGATTGATGTTGTATGGAAGGCGACACTGTTGGCTCACACGAAGATCCCGTCCTTGGTGAAGCCACCCGATGGTGTACGGTTTTGGATGTGTTGTGGTCGGAAAGTAAGCCCAACAGCTTCATGAACTCTACCGAAATGAGGTTCTTTTAGCTCCCGCTATCGACAATGAACTATAGCGGGGAGCCCTTTACCCACATTTGGGAGTGGAAGAGACGCTCCTCCTCCTCTAGATCTTTGGGTTCATTTTTCTGGATCTTGGCGGTAGCAACAGTGGCGTTGGGATCTGCATCAATGATTTGCTTCCCTTTGTCATTCCTCTTGTCGAGTTCTGACTCAAAGTCAGAACATGCATCTGATTCTGAAACCTTTAGCTCAGCCACTAGTGACTGCTTCGCCCGACACTCACTTGTGTTGTGAGTGGAGCTCTTATGGAGCTCACACCATTTTCCCGTGTCCTTTTTCAGCTTTGCGGCACTGTTCTTTGCTTGCAGCTTTGGCAGGTTGACTTGGGCTACCTCACCTTGGCTTTATCACTTGTTATGTGGTTTAGGGGAACCTTTCCCTTGCTTTGGATTCGCAGATCCAAAGTCTCGCTTCTTTTGTTTAAACTTCTGCTCGACCTTGACAGCATATCAGTATGATGTACCGAGCGAGGAGATGTTCAAGAATTCTATTTCTTCCTGGATGTACTTGTGTAGGCAACCATGGTATTTGAGTATCAAATGCTACTCCAAATCCTTGATACCCAACTTTTTGCGAAGCGTATGGAAAAGATTGGTGAGCTCCAGCATGTCTTGGTCCCTTCCCTGCCGCAGTGTGGTCCACTTTATGTATTCATCCTCATAACTTCCGACACGATAGTATTGCTCCTTGATGGCATCCCAGAATGAATTCCAGGTGGTGTGGCTAAAAATAGTGGGCCAGTATTTTCATCCTTCTGCTCGTAGTAAGTTTCCCTCTAGTCCTTGACGTGGGGGCCTGCTTTGAGAAGAGCAAAAACAATCTTTTCTCGACTTGAAAATTCATGAACAGAAAAATAACCCTCTAGAAGATTTAACCATTTATCTACAGCATCTGCGTCTATCTAACCCTCGAATATGGGGATTTCAAAATCAACTTGTACCTTAAAGGGCGTGGCATTTCCAGAGTAGCTGCTAGAAGCCGATGCATCGCTTCTAGGTAGCCGCTAAAGGATTTGGGCAAAGTTGTCCATCATCGCGTTCCGTTGTTGCTCGAGGGCTTCTTCGAGCAATATTTTGATAGGATCTCCTACCCCCTCATCTTTCTTCTCATCCGCCATGGGAGGCCATTGGGATTTGTGAGGCTGGTCTTGCAAAGGTTTGACCAATTCAAGCCTTAACTCCTTATATCCCGACCTCGTTGGGGACATGCAAACAAAAACAGAGAAAAAGCAGACCACTCTGATACCACTGATCTAGACTTAAACAAGAACGCAACAAATTACAGAGATAACCATAAGCTCAGATATGCAGCAGAAATAATACCTCATTTCATTAATGTAAAATGTTGAAATATGCTTACAAACAGTAATGGAAATAAACCAGCTAGGGCGATGATAGCTTATCTCTGAGAAGAGATGTGGTGGCTACATGCCTCTGAACTGTGCTATAATGAGGCTCGAAGGACTATTTATAGTCGAGGAAAAATGGAAAACCGTTAACATTCCAAAACCTAACCCTAGAAATGAAATGCCAAATTGTGGGCCCCGTTTGGCTAAATTGGTACATCAACTTCTTGGGGTCGTAACTTTGGCATACGATCTCCGTTTGACGCGTACAATAGCTCATTAGAAAGATCTATTCGAGAACTGCCACTTTGGGAAGGGCAACATCAATCCATGGACCCATGTGGCATCATCGGTCCATGGACCCATGTTGCCCCCAGACTTCCCAAAAAATGTCGTTTAGGGCCTCAAAACGGCTCTGGAAGTTTAGGACCCGAAAAACTGCTAAAAATAGTAAGTTGTGCTACAATTAAGGAAACTGAAAATGCTAAGAGAAACAATGGTGGGGGTCCAGGTGGACTTGGCACATGGCCACCAATATCTACCTGGATCATTGACATATTTCTGAATTATGTGGTGTACTCTTATACACTCTACCATTGTTTTTTCCTAAATTAATCCCACAAGATCTACTAGTCTTTTACATACTTGATATCATAGAAGTGGGACTTTATCAGAGTTTTAAAATCCTCCCATCTAGACACTAGATGATCTCCCTCTACTGTAATGGTTTTCATGTGGCTTTCCGACCAAGTCATAGCATGGCCCTCTAATTTAAAATGAGAAGATGGAATTTCTTGTTCCTCGTCTATGTGGTGAATACTAAAGTAAACATGTGATTACTTTAAATAATGATTTAATTTCAAAGCATTAATCTCACATTAATATGGCTTCATGTCCAACTTTGCTTCCATCTTGAAGAGGGACTACAAATAGATCATGCTACTTGAACTTAGTTTCTCTCTTTTTAGGTTCTTTCTTGGACTTCTTCTCTGGTTCTTCCCAATCCCCTTATTTTCCCTCTGATTTGACCTCTAAGTTGGAACCTCCATCTTCTTTGACTATAAACTTGTTTTCTAGCACTACCATAAGGAGGTTCATATTGTGGCTGCTATTTGTGACCTAGGATTCTAGCCTTTAGAAGCTCTCCTTCACTGGATCTCAAGGGTTATTATAAATAAATTCATTAGCCATGGTTGGGGTTTGACTTCTTCCTACTCAAACTATTTCTTGTATCCCCTACAACCTCCCACAAATACCCATAAAGCCTGCTCTAATTCCAATATGATTTGTAAATTCTCATGGATATTTCACTCAATAGTTCATCACAACACATCTATTAAAATAAGCTAGAATATATATTGTGAAGTGTTAATTCATTTAGATTTGATATATGTTATTACTGATTTAGTTGGTTATGCATGTAGAGATAAAATTTGAAAAATAGATAATAATTAAATATAAACACACACCAATCACAATGGACACCAAGATATGCTATGGGAGATTCTCTCAAGAGAAAAGTTGATTGGAAGTTGAGGCTACTCTACTCTCTTTTGTTTGTAATGGAAATACTGCAATTATAAAGGAGAAGGCACTTTCTATGGGGCTACCTAATACTTATGGCCTATGGGTTACTAGAGAACACAAACACCCTCTGTTATGCTCTCTCACTACGACTCCCAAGTTTCTCTTCTTTGTTATGGAACAAGATACAATAAAAAACGATTAGACTTCCTTTTCCTCTTAGTAGCCCGATTATAACATAGTATGATAGCCAATTAGGGTTTAAATTTGACTCCTTCAACTCCCAGCTAGAGTTAGAAATTTAACCCTTCTAGATTCTTCTACATTATCTTCATGTGACTAGCCCCTTTTCCATCAGTACCAAATTTTGATGTGGCATCCTCTCAAATTATCATGGTAAAACACAATAGGTCAAATTCAAAGAGGCATACATTTTTCATTTAAACTCTAATTGACATTTTTCTTACATTGTTCAAAAGGTATATGAGTGTAGAATAATGTCATAGGGTTTGAAACTTAAGTAGAAAATTTTTACCCCCAAAAATCATTGTTTAAGGCCTCAAACTGGCCTTCAAATGTTTCAAACCCTAATTCTCAAAATTGAGTCCTACCTATAAAACTACTCCTATAAGTTGATTCCTTCAAATTTTCCAATATGAAATCATCAAGATGGATGAAAAATTACACAGTGATACTATTTGGATCATCTGCTCTTAATCTAATCCCAAGCATAGACAACATTTCTCTCTCTCTCAAATGCTCTTCATCTAATCGCAAGCATAGATAACATTTTGTTGGAAATAATACTGAGAGGGGGGGGTGAATCAGTATTATCAAATTCTTTTCAATATGCCTTCCTTAATTT